>MU403148.1:0-208789 GCA_022695765.1 Annulohypoxylon moriforme | reverse complement strand
AACATTTTTATTAATTATTTTTAAAAGGTAAAAAATAGTTTTTTATATTTTTTTATATAAGTATATTTAATTTAAATAAATTAAAATTATAAGTGCGTATTTAATATTTATATTATATTAAAGTTTATAAATATTTTTTTAAGTATAATATATAATTATAAATAATTAAAAGGTTTATATTTTAAAGGTTATTTAATTTTAAAAAGGATTATAAATTAAGTGGTTTAAGTTTATTTAAAAATATTACTTTTAAATAATAAAAATTTTATTATTTAAATTAATTAAAATTTTAAACTTTTTATAATAATAATCGTTTAAAAAAATATTATATTACTTAATTATTATTAATTATAAATATAAGATAAATAAAATAATAAATTTTATTAATTATTTTAATTTTTTAAGATTAAATTTTATATATAAAAAACGGTAAAATGAAATATATTAATTATTAATTTATTTTAATGAAAATTTTAATGTTAAAATATATTTATAATTTTTTATTTTAAATATAATATTATTTTTAATAATAAAAAAATGGTTTTTTTTAAGTTATTTTAATAAAAAATAAATAAATTATTTGTTTATAATTAATTAATTATAAAAAAGTAAGGTTTTTTTATATTTTAATAAGTTTAATTTTTTTATTATTATATTAATTTTATTAATTATTTTATATTTTTTATTATATATATAAATATATATAAAAAAAATAATTAATATATTTTATTTAAAAAATATAATAAATATAATAAGTTAATTTATAAATATATTTATAAGTTAATTATAAATAAATGAAATAATAATTATTTTTTTTATAAATTACTTTTTTATTTTATTATTATTAATTAATATATTTAAAAAGTTATATAAGTTACATAAGTTTTATATATTATATATATTATTTATATTATATATCTTAAAATAAATAATTAAAGTTAATATATTTAATTATTAATTAATATTTTTAATAAAAAACATATTAAATATAAGTTAAATATAATAATAAATAAATAATAAAATAATTTAACACGTAAAATTAATAAATAATAATTTAATGGTATAATTTAATTATTAATTAATAATTTTAATTTTTAATTTAATTTAATTATTAATTAAATTATTTAAAATAAATAAAATATTATGAAAAAAAAATTTATTAAAGATTAAATATTAACTTAATTTTAAGGGTAAATATCGTTATAAATAATTATATTTATTTATATTTATTTAATTAAAAGTAAAGGAATTAAAATATTATTTAAACTTAATTTAATAATTAAAAAAAATATATTTTATAAAAATTATTTTTATTATAAAGTTAATATAATATAATTTAAATTAATATAATTATTTTAATTAATGTTAATAAAAATTTATATATTTAATTAATAAATAATATAATAAAATTATATAACGGATTATTAATAATAATTTTTAAATAATTTATTAAATATAAATTTATTTAAAGTATTAAAATAATTAAAAAAAAAACTATTATAATTAAACTTATTAAATATAATAAATTAATATTATAAAATATTTATAAAAATAAAATATTTTAAGTTATTATTTTAAATATTATTAAAAAATATATTATATATATAATAATATTTTGAAAAAAATTTAAAAAATTATAAAAAAAAAAAGAAATTAAAAAAACCCGTAAATTAGTTAAGTCGGAAATAATATTATAAAAAATTAATAATAAATAAAAAGAATTTAAATTATACAATAATAATTAATTTTTTTTATTATTATATTTTTTTTTATTTTTTATTTTATTATTATTTCTTATTTTATTAAGTTTTTTAATTAATTTAATAATATTTATTATAATATTAAATATACTTATTTTATTAAATTACTTTATTTTTTTATTTAATAATAAAAATAAATTAATATATATTAATGTAAATAATATATTAATTAAATAAATATAATTTTTTATAATATTTATTTAAAAATAAATTAATAATTTTAAGTTTATATTTTATTATAAAAAGGTTTTTTTTTTATGTATATTAATTTAATTTTAATTTTATTTAATAATAAAAATATATTAAAAAATTATATTATAAATAATGGTATTTTAAAAAATTATATTTTAAATAATAATTTATTAAAAAAGTTTTTAATAATTTTAATATTTATAAAGTAAATATTAATAAAAAAATATTAATTATAAAATTAAAATTAAATTAAATTATTATTATTAATATCGCGTTAAAATATAATTATAAATAATAATATAAAAGTTTTTACGTTCGTTTTAATAAGTTTAAAAATAAATAATAATAAAATTTTTAATAATATAATTATAAAATAAATTACGTTTATTTAAGTTAATTTATTATTAATTACGTAATAATAAACTTTATTATTATAAAATATTAATTTATAAAAAATTTAATAAAATAATCGTTTTTATTAAAATAAAATTTCTTTTAAAAATAATATAATAATTTAAAATAATATTATTAAAAACTTTTAATTTAAATATAATAATAAAGTTTTTATAAATTACGTAATTAAATTTAATATTAAAAGATAAAATTTTAATTAAACTTTTAATAATATTATTAATATATTTATTTTTAATAAATTAATAATTTATTTTAAAATTAAAAATAATTAATTTTTTAATTTATTTTTTAATTTAATAAATAAATTATTAATTAATATTTAATAAATAAATTATTAAAAATATAATTTATATTAATTTTTAAATTTATTTAAATTTAAATTTTATAAAAATTAATAAAATTATATTAAATTATAATTTATTAATTTAATTAAATATTTTTTAATAAATTAAAAAATAATTAAAAATATAAAAAAATATTTAATATTTATTTATTTAATAAATAAATAAATAAATAAATATATATTTATTTATTAATTTTATTTTTTAATTTTTAAATAAATTAATAAATAATTAAAAATATAAAAAAATATTTAATATTAAAATAAATAAAAAAATAAAAATATACTTATTTATAAATTTTATTTTTTAATAATAACTTAATAAAATTATATATATATTAATTTTATAAAAATATTTAAGTTTTAAAATAATATTATTTTTTTAAATATAACTTTATATTTATTAATAATTTTTAAAATTTTCGAAAAATTATTAAAATTAATTATTAAAATATTAAAATAAATATACTTAATTTAAATATATATTTATTAAATTAACGTTATAAATAATTATAATATAAAAAAATTAAATATTAATAATCTTTTTTTATTAATAATAAAAAATATCTTATTATATAAAATGATTTTTCTTATTAATAAATATTAATTTATCCATTATTCAATTATTAATATGTGGTATTATGCATATATGATGAATTGGCGGTTTTGGCGGTTTTTGTCATATGGCCAACCGTCAGTGGCTTGTTGATAGCGCTGACGAGGGCTGTGTAAGCACTGAAGCCCTTGGAGCATCATCTCGGCTACTTGCTTTAGACTTCCCTAAGTCATTTTGAAAAGCTCACCACAAAGTCTCAATACTTAAAGTATCTATTTCTTATCACAATTTGACTTTCTTCATTCATTTGACTTTAGTAATATTAGAAAAAGACATCTAATTCTATAAGGACTTTACTTCTAGTAATTTAACATTTCATACGTTCTTGCTTACTGAAATGAGGAAATTTTCAGTGTGCATAATTATTATGCGGTTTAATGAAACGAATGAAGACAGCTCGATAATGAAGGCGACATAAGTTGTTTGGTCACTCACATTCCGAAAATAATGACCTCTTTCTCTCCTTATTTTCTAACTCTCCTTATCGTCTTACATTCGCGGAAGGCTTCGTAGGGTGGACTTAAAGCTCTAGTAATTTGTAGTCATAAGTAAGTTGTGTCGAAGACAATGGAAGCTTAACAAACTCTTTTAAAATTGGCTGACAATGTAGATAGGTACCTACCTAGTTATGTTAGCCACTATTCAGAGTGATTATACGGTCGTCAAACTTTATATCATAGTATGGTTTTGTTATAGGCAGCTCTAGGATGCCTAGGTAACCACGGAAGTAATCACTGACACCATTTGCAGGATGCTGATGGAAAACACACAAGATAAACTTTGTTTAAGATTCTGTGTCAACTTGTTCATTCGCCACCAGCGTGAAGCTATCGTGACTATAGCAAAGTTCCATAGATATAAGCTGCTCAGTCCAATAGCTCAACTCAACTCGATATATCCGAATGGCTCACAGCTGATATCAGCCTCACAGACTCGAATATCACCTTCTCCTTGGTATCAATCTCCCCAATATGTATATAGATATCTCTAATGGGTTCATCCATTTTCAGAATGGATTCTACGAGTTATCTTGTTTTTCTCTTCAAACCCAGGCTCCAGGAGAAAGAGAAGACACAACCCCTTAATATTCACACTCGTTACCTGTACTTGTATACTTCATAAATCATGACTTGGGAGACTTGTAAACATATCTTCGTTGTCGTTTTTCTTCTCTTCAGTTTAGTCTCAGTTGCTTGTTATATCCTACTCACAGCTCTCGTGCTATTATTCTACTTCTACTGCATAAAGCCCATCATGCAACCAAAAGGGGCCGAGTCATCCCCCAACCTGGAAGACGGTCCTGGGGTCATAATAGACGTCGACGAGAAGACACCCAGCACGGAGTCGAGCTCGCCCTCCAAGCAAACCGAGGGCCATGCTCCTCCCTCACCTAGGCCCTCGCTACAGATCATCCTTCAATCCGAACCTCGACCTCAACCGTATCCATACCCACAGCCAGAATCTCACGATGGATCTTCCTACACCCGTGCAGTCAGACACTTCTGTCCCGTGACACTCATAATGACAACCGGCCCCTTCTGTCTTCACTGCCGCTCCCAGCACTACAGCCTCGACGAAAGTCCCTCCCCTCCCCCGGTCCCACCTTCATCCCCATCATTATCGCCTATACAAAGCGGCGCATCCCCCACCCATCTCGACCTAGACATCAATACCAAGAGAGTCAGCGCAGAAGCCGACGACCTAGAACGACGGGTCCTGCAACTCACAGAGATAATCCGACGCTTGACACGCCAGCGCGACGTCCTTGAACGCCGGGTCTCCGATCTCGAGAGGTCGGTACGGGTAATACGGGAATTCGGGCTGTACGCACGGTGGCCGGATAGTCCTGAGCGAGAGCGGGAACCTGTGCTTGATAATATTAGTTGGGAGGATGTGGACCGGGAGACGGAATTGGAGGCTGGTTCGGTGAGTGTTTACCTAGGTACCTTCTTGCCCTTGATGTGTTATAATTTTTTTATGGTGTTGGAGCTAATATGTATAATAAGATTATATCTAGCCAGGACGGCAATGAGTCAGATCCGGAGGTCGCGAGGATCGATCCGGAATGGTTCACTCTATGATGCTTCGCCAGCCAGCGTGATTGATCTCTTGAGGAATTAAGAAGAACCGGGGAATTATCTGTAAGATAATGCTTATTTAACGAAACGGTGGTTACGCCAGAGCTATAGGTCTCAGGGCAGAATTTTATATAAGAAAGCCATAATATATATCAAACTGCTGTATTGTTCTACATATTAGCTTATCATCTTCCAAAGATGTATCACATATCCCACATATCCCATCTGATTCCAAGTCGACCCAATTTACTAGTACCTCTCTCTATTACTCCAATAAAAGATTTAAAAAAGAAAGAATACGCTTGGTCCGTAGCCCCGTGAATGCTGTGCTGTCTGTGATCCCGTATTCTTCTATATCATACATTTCACTCCTAACACCCTCCTGTTTCGCTGTTCCCTTCTTCCCCTTTATTTTTCTTACGCCTCATCATCGTCATCGGAGTCGCTCTCGTCCGGAACTAGCGCCCTGTACCGCCTATTCGCTAGGTCTTCAACCAGCCCACCCTCGCTCTCGGGGTCCACGTATCCCTCTCCTCCGACAAGCGATAGTGCCACCGGTAAGAAGATGAGGGCGTGTGTGGCCGCGAGCACGACGAGAGATAGCCAGACCCTGAAGTAGTAGATTTCGAAAATCTTGGAGCGGGTGAAGGCCAGGACGCATACACCTAATAGCTTGGTGACAGTGATTCCGCTGAAAACGGATCCGCCTACATTGACAAGCGCAGTCCAAGCCCTCGCGTCGCGGCCGCGGAAGCGGTTCTTAGCACGCTCCATCACGGATCCGGAGGGGAACATGAAAGCGCGGGCGATGTGAGCACAGAACTCGACTGCGATGCCGACGCATATGATTAGATTTACTAATGACACGGCGTTGAGAGATACATCGAAAGCCGCCATGGCCCCAATGATGTCGACGACGGTCATCACGACAGTTAATGTGACAACAAGCGCGGTAACGACGGATCCTAGGAGGATGGATGCGACGACGAATATGATCGCAACAGCGGAACCAAGAAGAGTACCGGTTAGGCTGACGATGCTTGCGTATTGGTCGAAGAAAATGTAGAATACGCTATAGGGGAATATCTCGACCCCAGTGTTGGCACTAACATCGTTGGCAATGCGACGAGCTGATGCGTAGGCATTGATAAAGTCGTCCTGACTACGCAAAGGCTTATGCATAGTTCGGAAATGACTTGCGGGAACAGTGGTCTTTTCAGTATCCACGACGACAGCTTGACTATAAGAAGCCTGGCCAGCTAGAGGGCAGTCGTCGGTGGTTGGAGCTTGGAGGTATTTCTCTAAGTAATAGACGAACTCATCGCCTTCAGGCATGCCGTGAAGGGTGATATTCCAGGATGGGTCTCGACCCGCGAAGCAGACATGGCTATTTTCCTTGCAGCACTTTTCGAAATCGGGGTTCAACCAAAGGAAGAAGTCGTCGATCCAGCTAGCCGTCGGGGAAGAGATGTAAGAGACGTCAGGTCGCTTCCTTTCCTGTTCAAGGACGTTCGTAAGGGATAGTTGTTCGCAAGTTGTGAAGCGTGAGCAAATGTCTCTTTGGCCGTCGCGTTCAGTGACGTTCAAGTTCTTGGTGACAAAGTACACAGGTGGGCCAGTATCCATGTAACTGTACATGTCGTTGAAATAATCGATGAGGTAGGAATCATCGGGTAAGGCAACACGCTGGTCTAAGCCAAGCTTCACGTAGGGAATCAAGGCGACACCGGCGGCTAGAAGTCCGAGGAAAGCGGCGACAACGAAAACTTTCACCTTCTTGCCAAGAAGAGCGGGTGCATAATACTTTCGAATGAATTGTTGTAACCAGGTCTCGTCGGGTATATCATAGGGGCGAGGGCCGCCGGGGCCATTACTGCCGCTCAGATGAACGCGGGCTGCTTTAACCTGGACACAGGGGAAGCAATCCGCTCTGTGGTCCTCAGTCCGCATCTGGTTATAGGATAAAATAGAAATGAATAGCGTCATCTGGAGAAGAGCGTTGATGAATACTGCACCTGCAGCGTAGACTGCAAAGTTTCGGACAGCCGGCATCCCAACAAATGCGCCAAGGGCAAAAGAGACGGTTTCCGTAATCGCCGAGAAAAGGATCGAGGGACCCATTCGCCCAAGTGCTCTCGCGATTCTCTCTTCGACCATTGCATCTGGGTGGCTTAGATTGACACGCTCGAATTCGTGAACGATCAAGAAGATATTGTCCACTCCGACGGCTAGCACGATGAAGGGAATGACCTCGGCGATGATAAGCGTGGCCTTGATACCTGCCCAGGAAAATAGTCCAATAGATGCTGTAATCGACATCAAGACAATCACGATACCAACAAGACCAAGCGTAAACTTGCTCTGGACCAGTGCAACGGCTGGGTTCCTGACCAACTCGCGGATACTCATACTTGTCGAGCCCAAAGCAAGGGAGGCGTAGAAAAACATAACAAGATAGCTAATAACGATAATCGTAGCGTCGCTGTTAGTAGATTTATTTAGTTCCTCTTCCAGGCTGATTTCGGTTGAGAAGGAAAGCCGCAGGCCTCGTTCGGCTGCCTCCTTTTGGGCTTCTAGAAGTCGGTCCTTCAAAGTTCGCTCCCAATCTTGAGTATATTTAAGTTCTAGACTGTCCTCAGGATGGTTGTTGACAACCCAAGTCACTGTTATGGCTTTCGCGTCAGTGACATTATCGATACCGTTGTAGCCAGCTAGAATCATATTCGGCTCTATTGGTTGCCCAAAATCTGGTCGGCAATTCACGGGAGATTCAGCACATTCCTTGAATTGTGATTTCCACCCCCTTGTGCCGTCGAAATAGACAGTGGGGGATTGTACGACGCAGGCAGAACCAAGTGGCTTGAAACATACGTCCTGGAAAGTGGTGCCAAAATCCTGTGACCTGAGCTGCCTGACGCTCGCTTCAACTTCCGACCACCACGTTAGAGTTTCGTAACTGAGTACCGGGCCGGGTTCGGACTGAGTATCATTCACCAAGAAGACCTTCTGTGCGCGGTAGAAAGCACCGAAGTTTTCGTCGAAGAATGCCTTCTCCTGAGCTGCCGGCGAGTCCGGGCTAACCCATAGCCTCGCTGGGCCCTTCTCTACATTGAAATTGACCCAACCGACACTAAGGACGATAACTACTAACAAGCTAAGGAATATGGTGATTCCAGGGAACCTCGCGCAAAGATGGCCCAGCTTGCTGAAGGCAGTATCACACCAAGTATTGATAGAGTAGTTTCTTTGTGGCTGATCGAACATAGCGCCGTTACGGACAAGGTCGCCTTCATCTTCATCGTCACTTGGTTCAGCAGCTTGAAGTAGGTGGAGACGTTCACTGCGCCGTTGCGCATGCTTAATCCAAGCAACATGTCCAACTAAGGCGACGACAAGGGTAAACAGAAGTATACAGTAGGTGAATATCGAAGCGAAAGATAGGCAAGGAAGTACACCGACTCGGCATGATCCTGCTTGTTGTACATCCGGGAGGTCCGGACACACAGCCGGGCAGTCGACACATGAACATCGGAAGTTCGGATCCTCGTCGTTGCATTTCTTTGGCTTCATATCCTTCGGCGCCATGCCAGGTTCGGAATATTCTAAGGGGAAGTTGATTTGGAAAGGAGATCCGATGAGTTTCTCATCGCCGAGGAACTTAAGGAGTTGCGAGTAGTTCTTCGCGCCACCACCGATAAAGTCCATAGCCTTGGAGTTCGAAGCGCCGAACTTGACCTCCTTACAACTATCGTAGAAACCCTCGCCATATTCTTTAGATATTAACTGGTCTACCTCGGAAACTAAGGACTTGCCACCCTTCTCGACCGTTTGTGTCACGTTGATGAATAATGATTGGTCCGGGGAGCAGCTAAAGGAGCAGAACAGGTTGTAGAAGTTCTCCTTGCAGGCGGGACAGGAACCGATAATTTGATTAGGGGTGGATAGTTCGGATTTGAGTGCATCGAGCTACATAATTATCAATAAGTTAGTTGTTTGTGTTTATAACATTTAAACGGCCACGTTGTATATCTATTGAAATATTTCGCGATATGGGAGAGGTAAATCAAACGCACCTGGTCGGCATTACAGCAGACCTTGCTATCCTTCCATTTCGGCCCGCATACAGCTTCTATCTCCTTCGCAAATTCCGGATCAGGGGTTGTAGCTAGTCCATTATCGACGCATGGTACTTGTTTGCCGAAGAAACTCTTCTTTCCGCAATGTCCTCGCATGGCGCAACGCCCGGCTTCATGTTTGGGCGTATAGAGCCCGTCTGCAGCGACGGTGCTGACTAGCAGCAGAGCGCCCACTACGAGACTGGATATTCGAGCCATGATGCTGCTCTACTGTTCTATGCGACACAGTAGCAACACCATGGGTAAGATGGTATTCCAATATGTAGATACCTAAGTAAATACAAATTGATGAAAAGGGTTGAAAAGGATAAACTTCGTTATGAAGTTTAATGTTAGCGATGTTTAGTTAGTGACGGCAATGATGAGCTCCTGCAAGTTCCTAAGATGGTAGGTGCTTCCCCCGGAATGGCAAGTGTGTCGCATGAGTTGTCCTGCGTCATCAAATTCTGGCCCCGTGCGACCAACTCGGTCCTTGCATCGGACGCTCTTGGCGAAGCTAGAAGTGGGTGCCAAGTCAGCAATAATAACCCTTTCCGTTTGAGGTTGGATCAGGGGAGCCGTCCAATCAGAAAGCGCGAATGACTCGGTACGAGCTCCCAACAAAACCTACGGCTTAGTGTAACTTTAAGATTTATTCATGATCATCAGTTATGAATCGCTAATTTTAAGGTTGTTTATTGAAGCTATCATATTAGCACGCATAGGTTGGAGTAGTAAGTATTGAATAGATTTATTTTTATAACTCATCTACAAATACCAATAATATTAAGACTTATAACTACTATATATACCTAGCTAAACAAAAGCACAGTTGGATTCAGGTCTGGATGGTGAAGTGAGGTATCTATGAAGCTTCATTTGGACAATCTTTAATATTTAATCCGTGTTTTCATAACGTTCGTTATAACCATCCCCTATTTTACCATACCATATCATACCATTTTATATAATTCCTATCCAAATGCACCAGCCTAATACTCAAAACTCTCATACGAAACCTCCTCCCCTTCCGTCCACTTCAGCAACAGCCTCATCATCTCCGGCCCCGTACAACAATAAAACTTCCTACTCCCCTTCTTCCCCTCCGCCAAAACATCCGCACTCCCAATCCTCCTCTCCAACACCTCAGCGCCCAGCCCCTGGACCGTATCCACCAAGTCCTTCTCCCGGTCACCTATTCCGCCCGTGACGAAAAGCTTCGTGACCTCTCCCAATCCGGCGATACTCTCCAGCACATCCACAGCAAGAGGCAAATCTTCCGCCTTCACACTCCACAGCGCCCTAAGCCCCTTCCTATGCCCAACCGCCCTCAACACCCCCTCAGCCTGCGCCATCAGCGGTGTAACACCAACCCCCGCCGCCACAACAACACTCACCCTCTCCCCCTCCCCATCGCTATTTTCATCTCCGTCCGCCGCCATCCTAAACCCCTCCGCGCCCCCAAACCCCAAAACGGGAATCTCAACCCTCCTCCTACCATCCCACCTCTCCAAAAACCTCGTCGCGGGCCCGTGTCTCCTAACCGTGATCTCGAACTCCGGGCTCGCGCCCTCACGAACGAATCCTTCGGCGTCGACGTATTTCAGGTCAAGCGGTCGACTGACGGTGAACGTACGCACGAAATCATCGTTTAAGCTCTGTGGGTCGTCGTCCCGCATGTGCGAATACCCCTTATCCAACTCGTCCGCGAAATCAAGCGTGACGTGGTGTCCGGGCCGCCACGCCCTAAGTTTCCTCCCTTTACTCTGATTCGGCGCGAGGCGGAGCACATATCTTGAGATCGAGGGCGTGATGACCTTTTTGCGGACCAGCGTCGCGATGCCAACACCCGCTTCCGAGTCCCCCGTTCCGGCGTCTTGGTTTTGTTGTTCGGCAGCAAGCTTGCGTACCGCGGGGTTATAAGGGGAGCGTTCACCGAGCACGCCCCTAAACGGCAGACCTTCCTTCACGAACCGCGCTTCCGTGACGTCGATTCTTACGACGAGTTTAGCGCGGGGCATGACGTCTGTTGCTTTTTCGCCCATTAAGATGGTTGTTCGGCCTGTGACGTATACCACGTGCCCCGTATCGAAGTCCGGGAATGCGAGGCCGGCGTACGGGTCTTGTTGTAGATTACCTAGGGTCTGATATAGCCTGTTACCGGAGTATTCAGGGTACACGATACTCAGACCCCCGCCTTCGCTCCCCTCCTTTTCGTTTCTTAGGACGCGGACGAAGCCTGGGGCGCCGCCGCGGTGGTTCGCGTCCATACTGTCGGAGCCGTGCTTGCTGGCGATGAAGAATAGATCTGCTTTGTGAATGACATCGATCGCATCTTGTGGTAACGGGATACCCGATCCCTCGCTCACAAGTCTGGGTTTTGGTATATGTGGAACGATGACTTTCTTATTCAGATACTTCGGGCAATTCCCCAGACTCTCCTCGACCTGGAACACCATCTGCAAGTCCGCGATGCCAGGCGACGTCCTCATAACCGACCCAACGACCATGCGACCGGCAAGTTTCACACGATCGCGCGTCTCGAGGTCGATCGACAAGCCCGCCATGATTGTCCCACCTTCGGGTTTAACGACCAGATCATCGACAACGTCCTTCTCCTCTTCCTCCTCCTTCCACATCTCCCACCCATTCTCATCTTTCTCATCGACAGCCTCGTCTACATCCATAGCCCCTTGACTACTCTCAATAGAAACCTCGAATAGTCCCCTAAGCACAGGATCGTATCTAACGTCCGCGCTAGCGCCCACGCCTAACACACCCTTCGCAATTGGCCTGCAGAACCCCTTCTCTCCACCCCAAACTGTAGCCCATGGCCTACCGTATCGATCTAGCGCCGCGAAGGCGACAAGGGGAGACTCCGCGACGCGGTATCCGAGCTGCGGTGGTAGGCCGTGGTGCGTCGGGTTTCCATACGGCGAGACATGTAGAAGCTGATGCATCGCAAGCTCGCCCGGGTGCCATTCTTCGAAGCCAATTTGTCCCACCATTTCGAATTAGTTCTATTTGTTTAGTGAGATTGAATTTCTGCTTTCTGTTTTTAAGACCTAGGTAAGGTATCCGACGTAGCGATGAGATGAGAAAGACCCAACAATTGAATTTGCAATGAATATATTTTACTCTGATCGTAGACTGAGCCACCTAGGATTGTTATGCTTTTGACCTATATATTTAAAACAACGACCTTATTAATATTCATCACCCAAAAGGGAATGTTATACGATCCCTCAACTCATAGAAGGTTCCGTGCAACGTTGATTACTGATGTCCATGAAGAATGACAACATGACGCCTTGGAATGGGGCTATGACAAATCAGAAAGGGCGCGCCAGGGAATTGTCTTTCAAACCCCGGATTGCTTTTTAGTAACGACACACCCGATTTTAGTTCAAAGGGGAAATCCTATCACCTTCGTACACTTCTTTGTTTAGGGAATTGGCGTTAGAAAGCCGAAGAATATCCGTGGTCTTAAATTTGACAGCTGTAGCTACATAGGTACTACCGAATGTCAGCGAATATAATACATCAGTTTCATTAAGAAAAACCATCGGATTTGCCGTCAAACGCCATCTTGCCCGGGATGCTTTCTAAATCAGACGGCCTTCAAGGTTCTTCTGAACCTATTCATGCCGCTCGATCGTAAATAAGCACAACGCCATCGCTACCTCCCCAAGTCGTACGATATATTAGGGTATTCACCAAGCCCCCTCTCCTAACGTAACAACCATCATTCAATACAGAGTACTAATATCTCGGATATCCGCGCTGTGCTTCCATATCACTACCGTAGTTATAACCCTGACCCCCATTTCTTTGGCTCGAGGGTGTTCCAGGGCGCTGCCCGTAATACCCATCCGGCTGCCGGGGCGGCATTGGGGCCGTCATATTTCGCTGAGGCGGCATTCGCTGCGCAGGGGGCATTGGGTTCGTAATACTACGAGGGAGAGGGTAAGGTTGGCCGCCTGGGCCATAAGCTGGGCCAGGAGGAGGGCCGCGGTTCGGGTAAGTTGACGGTGCTGGACTAGAGCGACCAGTCATCTGGTTCACCGGGCGAGGGGGCATGGGCCGATTATAGTTCTCCATTGGGGGCGGCGAGCGTAAGGATTCCGATGCAGAATATGTCGAAGGGCTCGCAGTGTAACCGCCACCAAATCCATTCCCGCTGGTTTGCAAACGGCTAGGTCCAGGACCTGCAGGGCCCGGACCAAAGCTCCTATTGGAAGCCGCAGTTCCCGGTCGTTGGGGTGGTTGATAATTGCTCAGATCGATTTGTGGTAGAGACGGTGCCGGGGATGCTGACCGATCGAAGCCCATGCCGGCAGCACTGGGAAGCAAGGGAGCACGAGAAGAGAAACTAGAACCAGATGCGTTTGTAGTCGTTGTGTTTTGTCGACTGGCACCTGGGCGCTTCTGATCCCATGGATTAAGTTCGATACTATGCGAAGAACCCGGTCTTGAGCTGTACGGTGGCAAGGTGGCCATCGTATCGTTCCGGTTGAGCATAGGCATCTCAGGGAGCTTGTCATCGGTATCGGCGCCCATGAGTGTCGGTAAAGTGGCCTGTCGTCCAACCGGTGTTTTTTCGCCAGTCTTCTTCGCGGCCTTAACCTCCGCCTTCATTCGGTTTCGCTCTTCTTTAGCAATAGCCTTGTTGACTTTAATTGTAACGATTCTCGTCAATCTTTTGTTGACCTTTCGTTCACAGTAGCCGCCCAGGCCGCCATCTTGTCGAGGGATATAATGCCAAAGGAAGAACACGTAGAACAGAGCTGCGATGAGTAGGAATAATACAGAAAAGACCCAAATGACCAAGGTGAACACCATACCCGATAGGATCACTACCTGCTGCTTGTTTTCGTCGGCAAGGTGCTGAAGCTTGCCAAAGAAGGTCCCGAGCGTGCTCTGCACCGAAGAGACATCGGTCGGAATAAGATCTGAATTGTAGACGGAATATAAGGTCAAGGCGTTAATAACTTGACGGGGTCCAGAACAGAAGATAACTCGGATCCAAGCTACGACCAGGTCAGCGATAAAGTTCTTATTCTCCGATTACCAAGATTAAAAATTACCTTGAAAACTGAAGTAGGTAAAGAGTGCAACATATTCAGCACCTTTCTTAGACTTAGTCAATTCAGCGAAAACAAGGAAACGCCTCCATCCCTGGCCCTGTCCAAACCGAACGCTCTCCAAGCGCACAGCCAGATTGTCGAGATAACATTCGGCCACACTTCCTCGCTTCATAACTCTCATTGCTCGCAGATGTTCGAATGCTAAGTTAACGAAGGAAGCGATGATACAAATCGAAAAGATCCATTTTGAGACATCGAATGGAACAAGTTGAGTGGGTTCGATAGTGGATGACCAGGTGTTGAAGGCCAGCAAGTTGATTGCAGTGAAAGTATCGACGCCGTAGACGGCTACAGAAATAAGAAGAGAAAAGTAAAGATAGCCGTAAGCGAGAGGTGTGAAACAAGACGTTGATTTGAAGTCTCTCAGACTCTAGAGTATGTCGTTAGCATCGCATGAAGGTAATTAGCGATATCTACTTCATGGTAACCTACGATTGCATCCCATTTCTGTTCCGGTCGAATCTCGACCTGTTTTCGACCGAAGCAACCCATCTTGTTTAATAGTAATCTATCGCCGCGAGAACCTGCCTATCCAAGCAGGTAACTAACACAGTCCAGAAGAATGGGGTATCAAAAATAAGGCCAATTGGAAAGACTGGCTTCGAAGAAAAGGATCGAAATGAATGTAATCGCCGTCGTGATCTTCTTCGTGGTAATTCGTCGTCGTTGTCAATCAATGATCAGATGTCGAAGCGGTCCCGCCGTCTTGCACAGTCGTCGTCCCTCGCCCGCGAAGTATTCGACCGTGCTCTCGAATTGAATAGAGAGCAAAGACTCGCAGTGCGTCGAGAAAAGACTTGAGAAGAGAAGGGATTCCCGGAATGGGTTCGTAATGAGAGACAAAAAGGTCGTCCTAAACTAATTAGGAGACGATAGGAAACAGTTACCTGCCAAACGATGACAGGTCTCAGCACACTAATAGAAAAGACATGCCAGATAGGCTAGTGAGTTTGAGGATTGCGAAGAAATGCGGGAGGCCGCGCTATTGCGGTGTCATTGCAGCCAGAGGCTATTCTTAGGGCTGCTCTTGGGACGTTTGGTATTTCGATCGCCGCAATAAGCTTTCCCGTTTCCCGACGGATGGATTTGGTGCCTTAGTCTTTCTTTTTTGGCCGCGCGAAATGGGCTGGATGGTTGAAGAATATGGTCCGAGTGATGTCTCAGATTGCAGGCTTGGTGGAAATCCAGTGACAAAATCCAAGGCAAGGGACGAGATGGGGGAGAACCGGGTCCAAAAGGTGTCCAGTGTTAGCTGATGTTGACCTGCTTCGTTTGATCGCCCTCTAGGGCACGATGTGGGAAATGCGTGGTTGGAGTGTCAAGAGATCGAATTGGGTCAAACGGGGAATATGTGGGTATTTTATTTGATTGAAGTGAGTGTCAGTGTTGCGAGTGTGCGTGGATAATTTAATGAGCGAGTGTCGATATTTTTATTATTTTAATTTTCCATGAAGAAATCCGCGACGTCAACTTCTTGTAGGTTGTTGTAAATGGAAAGAGTCAATTTACTCTTGCGATAGTCTGCGAAAAGGGGAGAGGAGGGAACCTGGCGACGTTCTCAGAAGGGGAAGGAGAGGGAGCGAGGAACGAGGAGACAGGGAAAGCTTAACGTTGGCTGGACTGGCTGGGACTGCCTCGATTGGGTTTACCTTTTTGGCGGTTTGAGATTGCAGAAACGGGTATGCAGCATTTAGTACGACATCAAGGACCCCAGTATTTCGTACTTCGTACACCACGCACCAGCCTATCCGACGCTACAGTTGATCAATCCGGTTGTTGATTGGGTCCCCTCCCACCGTAATGCAAGGTACCGGACACTAAATTCAGGTTAGCGCCGAACCCCTTATGGTTCCTTCGTGGTTTTAGAATTCGGCGCGGGGGTACCTCTTCTAGCGTATCGAAGGTACTGCACCGACCTGCACCTACCTTATTCGATGGATGTTGGGCGGAACTGCGACCTAGAAGACTTGATAAAAATACCTGTCCACACAATTCCCAATTTAAGGGAAACGCGAAACATTGAAACCTTAGAAACACCAAACAACTTCCTCCCCCAACTTACTAAATAAGCAAGCGGTTAAAAATATTCTTTTATTTACCATTGTTCACGCAGTCGCAGTCATTCAAGATGGGTCTGCAAACTTATTTGCGATGTGTGAATGGAATCTATTGTTGAGATGAGAGATTATCCTGCATGATCTTCAAGCGTTTAGGCAGCCAGTCATTCAGTTCGACTCCCCTCAGCCAACCGGACACGGCTAACCCCGATTTCTCATCCGAAGTCCGCTTGGCGAAGCGCCTCAGCGATCTACTTCCGTCTCGTTACATTGAAAGGCCGGCGAATCCTCAAGTTAGATCTGCAGGATGCTCGCAGGATCTCATATTGGCAATTATGTACCGGCCAGTGGGAAAGCGATTCCTTCAGTTGGACGTTCATCGTGATTTTCATTCTTCGTCAGCCTTCTCCTAAGGTATAAAAGCAGTCAGTGCGATCTGCAAACCTCGCAACGAATGATATATTACAGCGGTATTATTGATATTACGAGAAGTGCATAAAGGCATGGTAAGAGAGATGTCTTATCCTCATTATGCGCGTATGCTGTTGTCAAATTGCGCGCCAAAAAGATAAGTTCATATTCATTTGCTCTTCCTTACGATTATGAGGAGTCAAAGTGACAGCGCAAAACCCGAAATCTTTTTTTTTCCAGATTAAGAGTTAGTGCGAGATGAAAGAATGAACAAATGGATACGAGTGAGAATTCACCATGGTGACTAGAAATAGGTAGTTCGGGTATTCTAGACGAATCGGTCTTTGGAATGTCATCCTATCCCTTGTGCGGTTATGAGGAACAAAGCCATTGAGAAATGTGAACATTCCAGAAGACCCCCTCGCTCTTCGCCATGCATTCATATCCAGATTAGGCTTTCCATAATCTACTTCGATAACTTCATCTTCTCTCCCTAACTACTGCTCGTCTTCGGAATTTCCAGCGTGTTTTTCGAGTGTTCGTCGTCACCATGGTTTACGAAAAACCCTACGAGGAGCTCCAAGTTGCTAGTCAATATGACTTCATCACCGAGCTGTCACCGGGAGTTTGGAAGATATGCCGCAAGGTAGACCGAGTAGAATACCTTGCCCATGATATCACTGGCGAGTTAACAACAAATCCGAATAAGCCTGCAGAAGGGAGCCCCACCGATTTCCAGCAGCTCTTGACATCAGAAAAGACCAATATCATCGAACCGCTTAAGACCATATTGAACAATGGGAATATAGTCTCTTTTGTAGACCTATTCTCGGTCCAAAGACCTGACGCCAAAAACCAGCCCAGCCAGCGACACTATGTCGTCTGGGAGTTCTGCGACGCCGGAAATCTAGGGAACCTACTCATCAGTGGACAAAAAAGATTTGCCAAATTGCCCAAGCTGATTGACGAGGGGGGTTGGGATGAACAAGATCAGGACGAATTCGATGCCTGGGTTTGGGACGGCGAGTTGCCCAAAGACGACCCGAGGACAAAGGCAAGGAGTAAAACAGAAAATTTATTCTTGCCGGAATCGTTATGTTGGCACGTACTTGTTTCGGTTATGAGAGCCCTGGCGTGGTTACACGAGGGTACCACGCTGGCCCAGTCAAAGGAAAGCGGTAGAGTGACCTACACCCCTAATGTAGACTGGGAACCTATCCTGCACCGCAATATCGTCCCCGAAAACATATTCTTCATGCATCCTAGGCGCAACGAGTGGTATGGGAGTTGCAAGTTAGGTAATTATTGCAATGCATTCATATCCGGCCACCATAACGGATACCAAGCGAAGCCTAAACAGACACGAGCACGAAGCGAAGCCCTAGCTCCATCTCGAGATCAGGAATTCCAACCACTCGCAGAACTTATTGAACTAGATGACAAATTCAGCCATACCTACCCTCAGCAGGTAAGTATATATACCTTTATATTCTCCCTCTCCTTCTAGGCATGAATATTAACCATCCTCTCAGCCAACCCAGCCTTACACTAGGGTCAGCGAATTGAGGGCAGTTGGGGAAATCCTGCAGGCAATGATGGTACCTCCTACTTACCAAGGCAACCAGGTTGCCAGGATGCGACAGAAACCGGCGTATGAGAACCTGGAAGATGTGAATTATTCGCATACGCTGAAGAATATTGTGTTGTGGCTAATGGAATTTAACCCGGACGAGAAGACGGAGGACGGAAAGTATATGTGGGATGAACGAGCCCGGAACTATCTGACTAGCCTCGCTTGCACCACCGTCCAGCGTCGATACGAAACGTGGTTAACATCTAACCATCCGGAAGCAAACAAGTTTGTCCCTCTCGAGGCTGCATTGATGAAACAAAAGTATGAAGACGATGTTGAGTTGGCAAAGAATATCGAACATCTTGGGGACATTAACGAAGTCCTGACGAAACAAGATAATTTGTCCCAGGTATTTTATGGGAAACCGGAGAAGGAAGAGGAGGTTGACATCTCGGCTATTGCTAGTACCGGGGGCGTTGCTTAGGGGACTCCTGCTGCTACTAGAATAACGTCGGCGCACCAAGTTTTGGAGCATGTAGTTTTAGTAATACTCGGAGCCCATTAACAGGAATAGAGTGTCCTCGAGGCCACGAAGAAGTGTAATAATGTTAGAATTGTATTCCGGGGAAATAATCAAAGCAGCTCCAGGGCTAATGATTAGGTATTCATTATATCTAAGCTGATATATTCCAAGTGAATTTTAAGCTGCTTGAGTAACTCATTTGGTTCTGTCTGCAATGTCCATGTACTAAGCCATAACCCTCTGCCGTCCGAATCCTTTACGCCTATCTTCTGGTGACATATCCGACCTCCCACACTCATCGAGGGCCATCAAGCCACAAATATAGTCGACGTCATAAGGCGGCCAATATATTAATTGGGCTGCATTTGTGATCCCAAATCGTAAAGATCCTCGATCTTCAATCCTTGCTCCAGCCCTCCCCGAATCTGAAAATGTCAGCTGGGACTAGGACAAAAACAAGGGAATAAATATAATTGATTCGTACCCCATCCCCTTTTTGAAGAATCCTACAGCCCAATTATTGTTCGTTAGCGCCTTACCAGTGAAGAACGGTTCTCTCGAGATATCGTCCTTTCCAATTTTGGCGCATCCGGCGCAGTCTAGTGACTTCCGGCCTGAGGCCCGGCGTTAGCGCTATGGAGCAGGCCCCCATCTTATCTTATCGCTGGAACCTTCAGACCGATGGGACGATGGGAAAGAGCCAGCGCCCGCGCTCGGACCATGCAAGTCATTAAATGCCCCCCTGACTAACTGACGGATCAAGAGACCGAGCGCTCGACGTCACATCAACCTTTTACAAGCTTACAACTCTTTTGAACTTTTACTTTCTTACCTTCCCGTCTTCCGACGATATCATGACAACCGTGATCAAGTGAAGCCACGTCGCTCTGTCTAAGCTCGGATGTTCGGACAGTGATCAAGGGAAAAGAAAAGGCAAATAAGGGACCGTTCGTCACAGTCGATGCGAAGGGCCTGGGTAAACATTACACGGCGCGCCGTCGTCAGGGTTTAATCATCCGCCAAACGGGTTAACGGCCAAACCAACCCCCTTATACGAGGCCCTATACGAAAGGTCCGAACTACCTGGCGTATAGTTGTATACCTATCTATAGTCGACACACTCCCTTCCGTACGCACGTGGCGGCCGACCGTACACGCCAAACCAAAACCATTTACCATGCCGTCCACACCCACGCCCTCCCTGCTCCTCACCAAACGCCTAACCGCGTTCCTAAGCTCGAACCTCAGCCCGCAGATCCACACGGCGGCGCTGACCACGCTGTCGGGCAAACTCCTCGCGCACGCGTCGCCCCACCCCGTCGGCACCCTGCGCACGCAATGCACCGTCGCCGCCTCGATATGGACGCTCTACTCGACAGGCGAGCAGTACACCGTCATCGAAGCGCTGCCCCCGCCGCAAAGCGGGATAGACGGCACCTTCACAGCCCCGCCGACACCGACCCCCAACGCCGTAACTATCCAGCTCTCAGGCGGCGTCATGGTAATCCGACACCTGCGCTGCGGCCTGTTATTCGTCTGCATCGGGCCCCTAGGCGAAGACGGCCGTCCCTCCACCTCGACGTCGCAGCGGCCTAATCCGAATATTTCGCATACCGCCCACTCGAATTCGAATCTTAATCCTAATTCGGCTGCTACCTTCGGTCCTAGCCTTAGTCCCCAGACTCCCACGCATAGCCATACCTCACCTCATTCTAATCCTCATACGCCCCAAAGCCAAGGCCGCCCTATGCCCTCTACCCCCAGCGCAAGCGGTCACGAAGCGCAACACGCGCAGACGCCGTTAGGCTCGCCCTCCGAAGTCGCGAGCGTGGCTAGCGCGGGGGCGGCGACGACGGCGAGTATTGCGACTACGGCTAGTGTGGCGGCTTCCGCGGTCGTGGCGACGCGGCGGCAGGCGGAGGAGTTGGCGCGCTGGTTGGATGATAAGTTAGGGAGTTTGGGGGTGTTGGAGGAGGGGTTGGGGGTTGAGACGAGATGATACGTAACATGGCGTGAATATCCAAGAGGGGGTTATTTGTTAAGGTGTTACGCGCTGTTTAATCTAGCAGCATTCCAGGCCCAGATATCACAAGCCTGGTATCAGCATATTAGTCGTGGAGACTTGACATACTCCACGGCAACGAGATTTTATATTCGAACTCAAGGAACTCATGCGATAGATGAGGAGGCCTATCGCAGAGCAGAATCTTGGGAAACCAAGGATGTTTTAATCTAGCTAACTATGAGTAGGGGTTAAGAGTCAGGAGAAGGAAGCTTCGTCGATGATTCTCTGATCGCCTTGGCGATCTTATTACATGTTTATACCTAGCTCGAGGTATAAAAGGCACGTTCTATACGAAAAAGAGTAGGGCTTCGTAACACAGACGTACGGTTGAGGGGCTCAGGCCAAAATATTTCCAAGTCAATTCACTGATTTAGCATAGCTTGGGACAAGGAGGAATATGGATTCAAAAGGGGCGTATTGTCACGGTGGAAATCTGTTTACCGGTAGTCGTTCCTAAAAGGCAGAAACAGGGGATATATCGATGATTTAGATTAATGGAATACCCAATATTATCTGCCTTGAATACTCTTTGGTCATCGAGGAATTGACAGGTACCCTGATCTACTATATGGTTCCCTATTTATATATGTTTATCAAGTTGCAGTTCATGAGCACCTATGGAACGTTGAAGTTTGGCGGTTAGGTATTACAGCGAATAGACTCAAGGGAACTGTTTCACAAACTCATCAAACTAGATCCTCAACCCGCTATTTGCAGAGATTTAATTCATAGTAAGTAAAACCCAAGCCGCCGTTGAGGATGGTTTCTACTCTACTCCACCTTCATTCAGTATCCTTTAAGTTCTTTCTTATCGCGTCAGGCGAAGAATATTCGCTTCCCTCTCCTTACATCCTTTCTGTGCCGTTAACTTTGGCAACACAGATCCGCCATAGTCTGATGTCTCAGAAACTTACAACACACCGTAGTAACGAGCAATATAAAAGATAGCCGAATCAAACAACAAGCCAGAGTAACCTTTAGTTTTAGAACCAAAATTTTCACCGGCAAGGGCTCTAGATTGCATATAACAGATGCTACCATACAAATAAATTTATTATAAGTTGAATAGCAGGGTTTTCAGCACATCAGAATGGGTGTAGGATTTGAATACAATGGTTATGACACAATTACCTACCTATCGCATAGACATCTCCTTTCCCACTAAAGCGGATCGTGACTCTATATTCATTTTATACTAATGTTTTGCCGCGGCAACACCCCTCCTATGATTCAATACATTGGCCCTAAACAACACCGAGAAAGAAATGGGAATAGGGGTTTCATCGAAGTCGAACAAACAACATTTTCCCCTCGTTCCAGCCCGATAAAGATCTACCCCATACGCCCGTAGTAGCAAACACTTGTTTCTGAAACTTTAAATCCCCTATCGCTCTGGCCTAGATCATTGGCTTCCCCAAATAAAGGATTCGCGTGTGATCACATCGTCTCCTCTTATCTCCGATTTTTAAGAGTCAAGTGGAAACTGGGGATGGGAAAGGCTTCGGCATCGACGTCACCAACAAGGCAGCGGTGCGGGATGAGGGAATTCGCTCCAGCACGTCTTATCAGACAATATGACAGAAACCATGGGGAACTGGAGAACTGGAGGAATATAAAGTTGCAAAGAGCTACTCGTGAATGAGCATACTCTCGACTCGCTTCATCAACATAGACCGCAGGCTCAGTCGCAGAATCAAACCCAGCTCGTCTCTTGTCAATAACATCACGAAGTTCCTCAATACAAATACCTACCACACACCATGCGTTTCTTCGCTATCTTAGCATTTGGCTATGCTGCCGCCTCACCAACATTTACAACACCGATACTTAAAACGTCGGACAACACAACGTCGACGAATACAACATCGACGACGTCGTCAGCGGCGGCGGCGGCGGCTTTTCCAACGCCTGCTAAACCAACGTGGTTTTGCGTAAGTCATCCACACCAAGTCATTACCAATATAGTATACGCATATACATTTTTGTATATCTATATTAACCGTATCCAAAATAGTGTTGTCCCGAAGAAGAAGATGGTTGCAGCGAAGGGCCCTCATGCTGCGAGGATAAAAATTGCCCTGGGGAGATCATATGGTGCCCACAGTAGCTACAATACACAGGCTGCAATCGTAAATATGGTACAATAAGGGACAGGGATGGCGTTGGAGGAACTTTTTCTTTAACTACGTTCGTTATGTTTATAGTAGGAGACATACATAGGGGGTTACTTGCCCGATCTAGGGACATAACGATGTATTGAATTCATGTATATGGAACTCTTGTACTGCATACTGATCGAGCATCTAGATTCAATAGTTCCTTCGTGCGTTCTGTCGTGCGACTATGAATATAGCTTGGTAGTCACGCAGCCACTCAATGCCTTTGGATTGAAAACATTGACCTGATTATTTGGGAAGTAATGTGTGTAGATGAAGTAGAATTTAGCGCGTGTAGCACTAGATACCGAAGCACGACATTGCTCGGTAGATTGTAAGATCTTGGATCAGACCCCTACCGGAGTACAATCAAGCTGCGAAGAACCGTTGCTTGGCTGCTTGGACGCACCGAAGGAGGGGTTCCTGGTAGCCTTGATGGGTTTAGTGGGCTCATATTCTTGATGTTGTGGACAGTCTAGCATGCCATGCTGGATGTGGGTTAGCAACATACGGCCATTGGATCGATCGTTGAATAAGTGGTACCGGGTTATAGATCAGGAATATCACATCCATAACCGACGAGTTCCTACTCAAGATCGACCCCCTACCCATATTCATGGGAATAATGATCATGGTTTATGACAATCACCAAACATGTTTTGGAGAGCTGCGCCATTATGGTCCCCCATCCCCCTTTCTCCGCCGCAACCATCATCCCATAGAGTTACTTCGCGTTCTGGAGGTTCGAATAGACCCAAATGATGCAAAGGTAAAAAGTGAGACATATCAATCTTTAGATTTATCCTTGTATATACTATCGTAAGAATTAGGTATCCAACCTGATGTCAAACCAATATACAAACGAAAAGGGGGTATCAGATGCTGATGCAATGCCTAAAAGCAAACGTGGCCCGGTGACGAAATGATGCCTAATAGCGACTATCGGCAACGGGGTATCATGATCTAGAATCGAAAATTCGCGCGCCAAACTCCCTTCACCGTTTCCATGATTTTCATGATTTTCGTAAAATGCGTTCTTTCTAGTACCTCCAAGATCCCATACTCTCCTCACCAAGTCTTCTCAGCCAGGAAGCCAACTGAATACCTGGGTGTTGGACTTTCCCAGTAGACCGGTATCATTGACAACAGATTGGTAAACTTCTGTCCATTTTTCTTAAAGTTGGTGATTTCAACGGCGAGTTCATTGTTCGATTCGACTGCTCGTTTCATCTTCTTGATGAGGTCTTTGTCCACGTATTTCCTAGTAGACCGTTGCCTAACTTTGCCGCCAGGAGCTTGCAAAAATCGACAATTCCGGCCGATTACCTCGGATTGCGAGTAACCGGTCAACTCCATGAATGGTTCTGATGCGTATACAACGGGGCAATCTTGTTGCTGAAGATCGCACATGATTAGGGCACAAGAAGCGTCGATAGGACCTAGTTCGATAGTTGGATTTGGTCGTGACATAACTCGAACCTGAATAATGTTTAGGTCCTGGTAGACTTAGGTGTGATAATGTATTCTTACTAGTATGCTCATCATATCGAAACCACTCGGGGCATATAGTCCGGGATAGATGACAGAATCGTGAACACTGTCATGTTGGCCTACTGCTAAGGCAGATGGACCTGCACTCCCAGTGTCTTGGTAATGATACTATTACACGAAAATGTTAGCGGCTAATGTATTACGAAGACTCTAGTATAGAAAATGAGTGTTGTCTGTAACAAGAATAAGGGGTGATGGACGTCGATGGATAGAGTTTGCAGTAATAATATCGGGATAACATACCTGTAGCTCATCTTCTTCCCACGGATTCATGATAGTAGCCATGTGTGAATATAGCTGGTGAGCTAGTGAAGTAGGTTTAGACGCCTTCTCGAAAGGATCAGGGGTCTGATGACGAGAGGTGGCGCTTGGCGGAAGTTTATATCGACGACTGTTGAGGTATATGTTTAACTAACTCGATATACTCGGCCTAGATGGAATGATTGTCCTGAATGGCGACAATATAGTTTATATCAACTTATAGAAGATGAGAAGGATCAAGAGATAGTCGAAATTGTGGAGGATTTAGGCGTCTTCCGACTCATATGGTTCTTCTCTTTTAGGGAGATATACATAGGATTCATCAGATTTATCACCTTGGGCCATGATGGCAGTGTTAAAGAAGTCTTACTAAATTCAGGATACATCTCGTTTCGTGTCAATGAAAGGTAAACGTTGGATTGTATGCGGGTAAAATTGGCGAGCGGCATGTTCTAGGCCAATGGACTCTGGGCAGTACGGATCCGTAGCGAGTGTATGATGTTCAGATGCACTTTTATTAGACGATTGCCGCCACCCGATGTCATAATCGTGATCGAGGAGGATAAAGGGTAGGCCATCTGCAGCCACGGGGCCCCATTCCCGGAACGGTCTAAAGCCACCGACACTTCGTCGGGACCACCCTGGGACCGCCTTAGAAGCGCTATCTTTAATCTGTGGTGGACCGGAAAATATGGTCCGTAGTGGCTTTTGGTTTTTGTCCATCTCTGATCTATATTGGGGAAACCGATTGCTAAAAATTAACGTATGCTAATGCGTGGTCTTAGATCCTAGGTCTTAGATCTCATGGTTCAATGCTAGAGCCCCTGAGACACGCACCATTGCAATTACTAGAAATCCATTGTTATTTTTTCTGCATCCATAGTAAGTACAACGCAAGACGAAAATTATGCCCGAGGAATGAACTGAGCATTCTTGGATTGACGGTGAAGCTGCGAAAGTGCAGTACCGATTGACTTGGAAGAGGATCTCGGATCTCAAGCGCCAAGAACTGCGAGACTCAGATTCAACCGGGACAAATCGCAATATCTTCGAGCAGTAGCTGCATGTAAGCATTTGGATAAGTAAGGCATCGATAGTACGAAGGAGGGTGTTTGGTGTTTAGCTGTTGTATGTCCGATCGCTGCAGAAGCCTCCTTCGTCTCTGGATCTTGAAAGAATCTGTGAATCTGAAAGCGTCATCGTAATTGGATCGGAATGTCGTACCCCAGCCATGTGGGTCTGCTTTAGGCAGGTACATCCCATCATGTATCCAGGTACGTATCTTCGCTTGATTTAAGTGACGTATTCCGTGCGACTTCCGGCATCCCGGTACTCGACCCGTGTCGGCGTTGTCGGTGGCTTCATCAGCCTCAAAACTCAGCCCTGAGCTTCCACGTGACTAACGCCATACTATCCATGTTGATACTTCAACGTCTTTAATACATTTCTTAACTGACAATATCTTCATAATTTTCATATACGAGTATGTATCTCTACCGATTTTGTATGAAGTCGCGAGGTTGTTCCTGTGGGCCAACGTCGAGTCATTTTTCGAACTATCTACAGCCTTCTAACTATGCCAAGCCCCTTTTCTTTGATTCTCAACTAGTTTTCCCAAAAACCATCGCATGAAGGCATCAAAAGCAAGTATAACCTGCCACTTCTATCAATATCGTTATTATGTATCTGCCGAGAAAAAGAAACATGTTTGACCTAAGACAGCACGTTATTGCAGCTACTAACACGTGTCTCATGAGAGTTATGGATGATCTTTGACCACAAAATCAAATCGGATTCCAGAAATCCATCGTTAAATCTTCTTAATCTGCCGACGCTATTTAAATCTCCGTTTAACTAGTAGTTAGCTAAGCACGGGAACATAAGCAATTTGATTCTAGCCTCAGCACATCCGAAATAGGGTCCAACAATCGAATCGATATCTACCTAAGCTCAAACACCTACGTCAATTCCTGCATTTTTTTTTTTTTTTAAATTTTTTTTATTACAGATCTAAGAGGTGGGAAGTATATTTGTGCTTGGGGATCTAGATAACTGGAACTTTTACTCTAGTTTTCTTACATTAAGTTCTGGAGAATGAGATGTACGAACTGCGATGTCGTAAGATTCTAAAGAAAATGATCAGTGACGATCGCTGATTCAGATCTTGTAAGTGTGAGGTGATAAGTCTAACATGAAGAAACTTCGTGATAAAGCCCGGTCGAAGGAAAGCATTCGATCGACAAGGGGTCAACGCCAGCTCGGCCATCAGGCCCACGTGGCACACGAATGTACACAGACTTGGCTCGAGACGTCTGACATACGCTGTCACAAATTACTCCATGTCTTAGTTCAACTTCACGAGACCCGGTTTCTGGAACAGCGATATCGATAGCAGACTGCAAGGGATTGTTAAAATATATGTATAGGCATCGTTGGGTTTCTAAGGCCGTAGACTATTACCAATCCTTCGATATTTTACTTTTAGAATATGCAGCATAATCCATATTCGTATTGGCGATATCAGATCTTGTTATATGTTACTAGCTCACGGTCCTGGCTTATCCGAAAGAGACTTCAGAATAGCTTGGAAAAAGCACAAGGAGATCATGTTGGCTGGTGTCTTGCACGAATGTAGCTTGGCAAAGTTCCGTGGCATATCTTAGCTTGGGGACAACTTTGAAACTTTAAACATGCAATTGGACTTAGTTTGAGCAACTGGGTATGTTTAGGATCGAGGTTAGGGCAGATGTGCTATTACCATTACGATTTTCTTACGGCTTTTGTGAAAATCACGATCAGGGTATTTCTGCACTGAAAGTACTATCATCATATCACAAGTTCAAACAAACATTCAGTAGATAAGAGAAACCAAGCTCATCATCAGTAAACCAGCGTAGTTAATATACGTATCAGCTATAGCAGTCATAGCCATAACCGTAGCCATACCTACTAGGTATGTACTCCTACTCCCTAAGATAGTAATGAAGTAGGTACTGCCGGTCCGGTAACTTCGTACACACAAACCATGTTCGTGCTCGCGCACCAAATCTGATGCAATGAATGAATGCTCCCCTTTCCCTTTCCCGATTCCCTAACGCCATTCTCATAATCGAAGTTCCTTGGTAATAATGCTGAGTTGTGATACCGTCATGCAAGCCGGGAACCCGTACCCTAACCGGTACTCATACAAATATCGTAACACCGAGTCCACACCTTAACCCCATGGACTCTCAGCTCTCGCAAGAGCCGACATAAACGCAAGCCTAATCCTGCGCAAAGACGTAAACGCCCACATCCTCCACTCCCACCCCCAACGCCACGCCAAGGACAAACCTCGCAAGACTCAGCACCGCCGCAGACACCGCACCCACAACCCACACCGCGGCAGCAACAACGTACATCGCCACGCCCCCTCTCAAAGCCTCGGTGTCAGGCAGTCAATGCAGCCCCACCAGCCTACGGTTCTTAGTCTGCAGCTGTCTAAACTTCTTATCCAGCACCTCATGCTGTTTCCTCGCAGCCGCAAGCGCCGCCTCCGCGTCCTCGACCGTCATAAGCGGCGCGCTCCCGATCGACGGCGACGCCCCACCGTACGCGAGGTCCTGATACCCGTAGACGCCGTCGCCGCCGGTGCCGACGGCGTTAGCGTTGAACTCCTCGCCGTTCTTACCGGAGAACATCTTGTTGTGGTTTTCGCCGTTCTCGCCGGGCGGACAGATCCACGGTGCCAGTTGCTGGAGGTTCACGTTCCTGCCCGGGTTAGAGCCCGAGCCGGCTGACTTATACCCGCTTAGGTTCAGGGACGGGAGGACGTGCTGGTTGATGCAGCTGATTGCCTCTTCTCGGTGCATCTTGCCCACCGGGTCGCTGGGGTAGTTGTCTGGCCCAGCTGGAATGTAAGACGGTGTCCCGTTAGGAACCGCGCGATTCTTAACAAGGCTGAATCCTGTTGCGGGCGTATGGCGAGGTGCTGAAAATGTGGTGGGGAGCGCACTCTCCATTCTGATGCGGTCCTGAAGCTGAATGAATAGCTTGGCCTCGTCATCGGTTAGGTTCAAAAGGTAGTCCCCGTTAGGCGTTAGGAGCACAGTGTGCTCGTTTACTACCTTTCTAACATACTGGAATGCGTTAAGCTTTTCCTCGTCCTCTTTGGTGACAATTGCCTTTAGTGTAGGTGCAAGAGTCGATGGGATATCGACGTTGCCAATAAACTCTGAACGATAGCCTTGCGCGGGTTTGAAAAAGCTGATTGATTCAGCGTCGCGAAGACTTCCATCGTCCACAAGTTTTCGGAATACATCGCGTAGGTGAGGAACCTCACCAACATCTTCCTCCATCGGTTGTTCCAGCTTAGGTTCCGAGGAGTGACCAACATAATCGGGTGTCAAAACTGTGGTCTTCGTTGACTCGTTCAACTTAATAGAGGTGTCGACAGCTACAGGACTCCTAGGGGGGCTCTTAGTCGCTTTGTTCTTCTGCACACCAATTTTAGGTGATTCGGCCAAGGAAGAGCTTCTAGTGCCTCTATTGGTCTTTTCACCCGAGTCTTCAGGAATCGGAGTAGGCGCATTCTTAAGCGCGGAGGATTCGGCTTGCGGCTCTGTCCCGCTGGGCGTCTCTGGGCGACTCGCAGTAGTCATCTTCTTTTCCTTCTTCTGTTTCTTCTTCCTTCCAAGAATGGGCGCGATCTCTACCTCCTGCTCGACTGGTTTTGACTCGACAATCTGTGCAGCGGCTTCCTTCGAAGCTTCTTTGCGTTGTTTGCGCTGCTGACTCTTTGTAGTGACGCGCACAGGTGCAGAGCCAAGCTTTGAGGGCGGCGGAGAGCTTGTTCGAGACACGGAAACAGAATTACTAACAATAGATGCAGTGTCTGATATGATCTCGCTAGCCGGCGTTGCGGGTCGATGGCTAGAGCCTGCTATTCCAGCAGCTCGGATTGACGCAACAGCCGCAGGGGGTATGTGAATAGGTGGTGCTTCTGTCTTGGGAGTATGGACGAGACGAAGAGTCTTCGGAGCAACCTTTGCTAAGGGGGAAGACACAGATGCTGTAGTAGGCGTAGGCGTGGGCAAGGTAAAAATTCCTTGGGGTTTCTGAGGCTGTGTAGCACTGTTAGGAACTTGACTAGCCGATTTATCTGTCCCACTAGTCGTGAAGGTTTCACTGACACCAGTCTGTGCAATAGTCTTAGTAGCCGCAGCGATGTCAAGTGTGCCAGGAACTGGACGCTTGTCAGATTTACTATTAGTAGGCTTTACCGATGGCGCTTGGCTTGCTGTGCTACTCGTGACCTTCTTGCTTTGCGGCGGCTTAGTAGATGCTGGTTTTGAAGGCAAGACTGGGGTGATTTTCGGAGGTGAGCTTGTCTTGATAGAGTCGAGAGCCGGGAAATCCTCTTCCTGAAGGACCCCCTTGCCCTTCGACGACTTCGAAGACTGAGCTGCTATGTCTTTCGACAGACCACTTTTCGCGGCAAGTTCCTTAATACTTTTCTTGGCCTCTGTTCCACCACCAGCAGCGGTTTCTACCTTACTCGAAGTGATATATTTTGCAATGGCTTTTGGGACTAACGGGGTCACGGGTCGCGGCATGGCAGGTGACTTAGAAGAAACCAAAATTTGACCCGCCTGGCCTTGCGGCACGGGGGTCGAACTCCTATCAATGAGGGGCGCGGGAGGATGTGCATGGCTAAGACCAAGTCCCGGAGGGATAGACGGCACCCTTCCCTCATCCGATAAGAACGACAGCCGAGAATCGTCCAGGCCGTCATCGTCGGCGACGAGGGCATCCACGGACGAGGAAGCTTCGTCGAGCGGTAAGAGATCATCGTCTAGAGAATAAATACGTTAGCTACTGGCACCAAAAATACGCGGTGAATTACAATACGAAGGAGACGAGAAAAGCAAAGGTCACGTCACAAAGCTTCCATCGTCGTCTTCCACAAGTTATACATGACTATATAGCGATTGGGTATGAGGAAGAAATGCTATATTTGAGAGCAGCTTCTCAGGTCTGGTCTGGAGGATCGACCTGTGGGTTAACGTACATGAAGAACTTTGTGGAAGAACGACGACGGCTTGCCTGACGTGACCCATGTAACCGATGATGCGAGCGAACAACAAATGAATAGCGCCAGAAATCAAGTATCTTCAGCAAAAAAGGGGCAAGCACTGTTCGCGCAAGGCCTCGTCGTTTCCAATCGCAAACTCGACGCCCAAATGCAACCTAGACCCTTCCTGGGCCATGCCTCTGCAATGCTCGCTTAAAAAAGTTGACGGAGTATTCCGATTAATTTCCTTTGCCATTCCGAAAAAAAAAAAACTTAAGACGCCCCCCGACATAGCCTTGTGGAAGCCAGCCAAGTAATAAAAATCAAATGTGCCACCCTTCTTTACCATCTGCCGTATACGCCGCTCCCATACACCATGCTGGGGTTGTACCCACCTTGGTTTTGTCCACCATACAGCCCCTGTCCGACTCCGGTGCTGGTTCCCTGTTGCTGGTGTTGCATTCTCGCCTGCAAAATACTCGGGTCCGCAAGATCTACTAAGCCACTCCCCCCAGAGGAGGAAGTGTTAGCGTGTCTGTGCTTCTTCCCCTTCTTCTTCTGCTTTGGTCCGAAATCTTGGAAAGCCCCAGGCTGGGAACCGTGGAGCGATGCCAATAGGCCCGGAGCCGGAGCAGGAGCTGGGGTGGAGGAGGATGACGGGTATTGATTACTAAAAGGGAGGTACTCACGCTTATTGGCCTCGTGGGCCTGGGTGCCGCCCGCACCTCTGCGAATAATGGACTGGAGTAGCTCACTCGAATTGTCCTTGGATCCTACGCCAAACACCGATCCCCCAAACGAATTTCCCTGACCAAACATTCCACCATTAACGGGCGTTGACCCGGCCGACTTAAGTCCTGGAGGAGGTCCCGGTATAGATGAAGGATATAGTTGATTGCCAGGTTGTGAACGATAGGCAGACGGCATCATCGACGATTGCTGAGCCATATACCGTGGATCACCAGTCGACTTCACGTTGATCGAGCTCGAGTTGTTTTCGTTCGCAAAGCTGAATCTAGACTGCTGGCGACTGTGGCCCTGGCCTTGGAAGAGCGAAGACGATTGTGGTAAGATACCAGGCGGCATCTGGTCAGCGAAGCTATTCTGAGGACGAACAAATAGCTGTGGCGTGACAGTACGGCCTCCACTGGAACCGACAGCTGAGGCACTTGCACCATATTGAGATAGGGTTGGTCCGAATAAGTCGCTCGTGTTCGTTCGCTGGATCGGAGGTTGTGCCGGGTTGCGTCTTTGGTCGAAGCGACCACTACCACGGCCCTGGTCTCTATCTTCAGGTTCACCGCCTAGGGCCAGACTGCCACTCTCTGGTTCGCCTTCGGAAGGCTCTAGATTATCAACCTGCTCTTCGTTGTCACCTAGACGAGTTTCTTCTTCGTCCCTCATAGCTCGTCTTCGCTTACCCCCATTGACGTCGAATAGAGGGGGGTAGTCATCGCCAGCGTCCTTGATCGGCGCAAAGGCACTCTCTGGGTATTCAGAAAGGTGCTTTAGGATGATGCTAAAATCAGGTATATCATCTTCACTTGCTGGTTTAGTAGTAACAGTAGTGGTAGCAGGCGCGGTCTTAGCAGGTGCCTCAGCTGCCGGTTGTTTTTCAGCTTTTCGGGAAGTCGGGGCTGGAGGAGGCGGCTCTGTAACCACTGCAGACTCATTTGCCTCTTGGGCGGATTCGCTAGTAACAGGCAACGAAGTAGATATAGCAGGGCTTGAAGCAGCACCACTAGTAGCATGACTTCCTCTTCGACTTCGCTGTTGAGTAGTACGTGCCCAATTTGCAGAGGCCGGTAGAGCCGGACCGTCACCAGCATCCGAGCCTTCCTTACTAGAGGTGCGGACCATAGCTTGTGATCCGGCGGCCAGTGGATGCGATGGGGCCTGTTGCCGTGATGCGGAGCGTGACGACGACGAAGCATTATTCGATAGAGGCCGTTGGGTATGGACACTGTTCAAAGAGGAGAGGTCCTGTCGGGAGTAACTGTCCTCTTCGTCGCCAAGCTCGTGGAGGAACATACATTGTCGATTTCCACATTGCTCATGTCTAAGCCATGCCGAGCAGTACTTAGTCGTTCCTAGCTGCGCCTTTAGAATACGGTCGCCGTTTTGCGAGCCGTGCACAGCTTGTATGCACCGAGCGGCATCTTCCTTCTTCTCGAATGTGACGTAAATACCCAGTGATTGAGGTTGTCCATCGGCAGACTTGCGGTTGCTGATCGAGATTTTCTGGATGTTGCCATATTGGCCGAAGAATTCAGGCTTGCGCAGTGTCTTCAGTAGCTCATCCTCGCGTACAGTAGGTGTTAGACCTGTTACATAAACAAGGTTCTTTTGTACGACGCGGACGCCTTGGAGATTCTTGCGGCTTTCCTTTTCGGCCTCGCGCTTCTGAACTTCCTTTTGACGTTGTTCTGTTGCTCGCTTCTTCTGGTTCTTCTGAATATTGGCTCGAAACTCCGCTTCCCTAAATTAAATTAGTTATATATCCAAAACACGTCTACACTGACCATAATATACGTACTCTTCATGAGTAACCACTTTCCACTTGATGTCCTTTTCGTCGTAAGGTCGTCGACATGCGGGACATAGTCCATTCAGGTTGTTTTTCAGATTGTTGTAGCAGAATTGACAGATCTAAGGTAAGGGTATTAATAAGTAGTCAAGAACCGCGATAGAATAGGTGCTAAGGTCTTACTTGATATCCGCAGGGACAAGGCCTGAAGTTTCGATCGGATAGGTCGAACTCTTCTATGCAGAGAGGGCTTCATGTAATATGTTAGCAATCGAAATCCGATAAGGTAGAAGAGGACATATGGAGTAGAGAAGTGATAGCGTACCAGGTATCCTCTTCATCATCGATGAAGCTATCTTGAGGAGCCATATTGATCTTGATCAAGCTTGATTGCAAACTTGAGGCTGCTCGACAAAATAGCCCCAACACCAACCCGAATCAGCAGCAGTATGTTCGAGTATGAAGTTGCCAGTGGGTGGTAAGGTATGCGTTGATGTGGGTTCAAAAGGCGCGTCGTGCCTATTTGTTAAGATTTGGGTTGAAATATCGGGTGATCATGCACGAAAAGAGAAGTGAGGATTATACCGAGGAAAAAACATGCGAAACCCCGTAAAACCGTGTTCAAAGGAAATGAGAGAGTATGGAGAACAAATCTGGATTGTTTAGGAACGTCGCGAATGTTTGACGGGAGTGGCTGAGCGGACGTTAAACCAGAGATGATTGAGGGTAACGACGTAAAAGTGCAGGTGAAGGTAAAAAGGCAAAGGAGGTTTAATGCAGAAAGATTGGATCAGAGCGTCGCCGAAAAGAAACGTTGACCCGATTCGCGCTAAGTAACCTGAATGGCCTAATTTGGATTAGCCTCTTAGCGTCAATTTCGATTTTTGCCTCAGCTATTCTTTCCCACCTGTGACTTCTGTGACTGTGCGAGGTACCTATGTACCCACTAGGTATTTTGATGGATGTGACCAAGTGCGGATTACCTAAGTGGTAATTAAGTGGGGTTTGGTGTAAGACTGGTAAGCTCTTTTTCAGATATTGAATGTGAATAGGAAACAATATGTAGAGTTAGCTGTTAATTGCTGATGATTGACCAATCTAAATTGAGTCTCAAGTCTATGTAGGTTGTTTGCAAGATTTGTGACTCGTTGTTTGCAACCGTGACGCGAAAGTGTTCGTTGACAGGAAACGTGTTCTTGTTCTTAAACAAGTCGGATGTGGATTCACCAACGCAGTCTCTAATATGTATCAGAGTTTCTGTGGCCTTCTTTGCGGTCTGGATGGGTCCGAGGAGCAGGAACGTTTACTGGTTTATTAAGTTGGAAGTTGGGAATTGGAGGTGCAGGTCATGTGCTACGTCACAAAATATGGGAATAAAGTGCTTAGGCTTCTAATTGGGCGGGTGTTAGGCAATACAGGTGTACTTCCAGTTTACCACCAGGTACGGCTGTACCTGCCGTAGCTAACTAATTAATTACTTAAGCATGTTACTTAAGCAAGTGCGGTTCGTGCTAGTCGGAGTAAGCTTAACATTATTCCGCAAATTTGGAATTGTCTCAATGTGATTGGACTAGATCTTCGATACACTGTATGCACTGTGGAAGTAACGGCCTTAGTTACGCCAATTAACTAAGTCAACTATTATTATTCAAAGGTTCATGACCTAATCGACGACTTAATCCTCAACCAGCTCCAATTCACCTACCACCAATTGGCTCGCCTACCATTGTCATCGACCATGGCGACCAAGCTCTGCCGAAGCAGGGCCTTCGCATCAGCTCTGCGACCGGCGAAGCCATCGTTATCATCCCGGAATGAGCAGGTCGTCCGTTGCATCGCCTCCACAGCTCGTCAAAATGTCGCCATGCCCAAGGATGTCACGAACCCGAGACAGGCGCCGCGAGACCACCCGAAAGAACTCAAAGCCCCCATCGTAAACCCCGCCGACAAATACTCCACCAAGGCCGACGACCTCCATCGCTACGGAGCTTGGCTTATGGGCTGCTTGCCCAAGTACATTCAACAGTTCTCCGTCTGGAAGGATGAACTGGTTATCTATATCCCGCCTTCCGGAGTCATACCAGTCTTCTCCTTCTTGAAGTGTAAGACTATTCGCCTAGATACTACATGACATACTGTGCTAACCTAGAGCTAGACAATACGGCTGCCGAGTTTACCCAAGTCAGTTCTATAACTGCGGTCGACTTCCCCACCAGAGACCAGCGATTTGAGGTTGTCTACAATATGTTGAGTGTGAGACATAATGCGCGACTCCGAGTTAAGACGTACGCCGACGAGGCATCACCCGTACCAAGCATTACGTCCTTATTCGATGGCGCCAATTGGTATGAGCGAGAGGTCTACGATATGTTTGGTGTTTTCTTCCTCGGCCACCCGGACTTGCGCCGAATCATGACCGACTACGGTTTTGAAGGCCATCCTCTTCGAAAAGACTTCCCTCTTACCGGCTATACCGAAATCCGATACGACGAGGAGAAGAAGCGCATCGTAACCGAGCCGTTAGAAATGACGCAAGCCTTCCGTAACTTCGAAGGAGGTTCCACGGCGTGGGAGCCGGTCGGACTTGGTGATGATCGCAAGCCGGAGAGCTTCAAACTGCCTACACCTAAACCCGAAGAGAAGAAGGAGGAGCCTAAGAAATAGAAGCCGGCTATACGGCTTGTACATACCTGTGATACAATTGACATCGTTAACTTCAGATCCGCTTTCATTCATTCAGATCGGGGCGATCACATAATCATCAATTCCTAGCTAACACCGTTCCCTATCTAGGTTTTTAGGCATATGTAGCTGGGTATTTCTAATGCTACCGCCTTCCTCCGTAGTCTTCATCTGATTTTCGGCATATGACAAAAGGGTCTTTACTACATTAGCCTGTAAAACTCCAGGTCGAGTCATCTAAGACTACATTGCCGGGCGATTTTCACTACCTTCAATAAGAATACAGCCATGCCGGTAATTAACCAATTCAAGCAATAAGGCCAAATCTACTAGGTCGAAAACCGGTCTGAGTCAACTAATGCGGGCTTATTTACGCAAACAGCAAAAGCATGATTTGGTGGCGATTTATTCGATATAACTATATCTAAATTTGCCTCCATTTGCTCTTTACATGAGACGCTCAAAGTTATGCATATGCATACGCTTAGATATGTCGCCACATGTGTGTAAGCATGTCGTATGTGGCAGTTTGTATCGAGATGATGCAATTGCGATGGACAGCTATCCCTTTGCTCGAGCGGCGTAGCGGGCGTTACATACAATTGTAGCTTCTTACATGTCAGCATATAAAATCGAAGTGCCCGGGCTATGACGTGGAGTCGCGTATCATGTTCTCCCTATTTTTCCTTAGCTTCCATTTTACTTGCTAATAAATAGCTACTTAGTATTTTACTACTGACATCGGGTCTTCATACCCTGATATGATATTTTAAAGCTACGAACTGTGATCATAATAGCTGTAGTATAGAAGAGCGAAACCCGCCAACGTAGTGGTTTGGATCCATGAAATATTAGTATAACCCTAAGCTTATAGATAAATATACTTTCTTAACATGCCTATGAATCGATTTGTTTTGAGCTAATAAGTACTCAGTTTGGTAGTTTTTCCATTATGATAACTTCTGAGCTGCAGTTTCTTACTCAGATTCCTTGGATACGAGATTTAACTTGCTATAGCCACAACTTCAAATAATGGACTGAGGGAAACTTCACCCAAATTCCTAGATATGAATACCGAAGTCAACCTACACGCTGATATGACAAATACACTAAGAAGTAAAGCTTCGCAATGACTCCGATCTATGGACGCCATGAGAAACTCTATTCTCCTACGCGTCTCATTTCCTATCCGAGCCTTGGGATTATTGAAACTTAGATAGGAAGGCGTCTCATGTCCTAACTATTAGATGATGCCTCCTTATCTAAAGTCGTGTAGAAAGGATACCTTAAATGCCTCCTGACTTGCCTTTTCCCGCTCCATGATATAAACTCGTCAATACCTACCTACCTAGGTATGTAAATCCTTCCACGTAAATACAAATATCAACTTACCATTGGAAGTCACTCGTTACCTGGACACCATGAAGCTCCCCTTTTTACATAGAAGAAACACCACGATGGGCGTCAACGATACCATCCCAGACGTACCCGGCGAGTGTACCATCCTCATGCCAACATCAGAAGGCAACGTGCCCATCTACACATCCAGCGAGGATATCTGCAGCCAGTAAGCGAACCCATCCCCCAAATCCAGCCCAACCAGCCCGGACTTTCTAACCCCATCTTAGATACAAATCAACAGGCCACTTCTGCTCCCTCCCCGCCGAATTCCGTGATTTATGGCAGCACAACTGCCCCCACTCCGCCGCCGACTCCGCGGCCCTAGACTCCTCAACAACCCCACTCCTCGACACCCTCGATATCTTCGACCCCACACGCCCCCCCATCCCAGTCCCGCCCGGCAACACGCTAGCCGGACCCCTCCCCATGCCCGAACCCGCCATCGTAGTCCATCGTCCGGAGCCAGACCCCAGCGTCCCCTCCACAACCCGCGAAGTGGTGGGAGCCATAGGCGCCGCCGTCGGAATCTGCGCCCTCGTGGCTATGGCGATGGTAGGCTGTAGCGGCATTAAAGGATCGTCCAAGCCCAAGAAAATGTGAGTTCTACCCCCCTCCCCCCCCTTCTTTTTCTTTTTCCCTCGCTTTAGTCACAAAGTTCACTGCTAATACGTCAACTCCTCCAAAAAAAGTCGGCCACACATCGAAGGGTACTGGAATGGTGTCCGATTCGTCGTTCTTATGAGGGTATTGCCATCCGGCAAGGTTATATATTACTAGTTAGCAAGATCGGAAACCTAAGTATATATACCCAACCACAGCGACATTGGATTCAGCCGGCGAGGGTATTGGAGGGAAAAAAAAGTTTACTAGCATGTATAGATGCGATTTATGTGTACTATTTCACGGAGGTCAACATTAATTGATAATTGGTTCATGAAGTTCATGCAAGGGGGTTTAATAAAATACCTAACCCTTAACCTAATGCTGCTGATTACCGTCTTGATTCCGATGTGCCCTGAAAGAAAACCTAGCGTCATAGCCTAACCTGGCCTAGCATATCAAAACTCCAAGCTGTGCGCGCTCCCCCTTTTCTCCTTATCCTATTTTATGGGGTAATAGTCTGACCTATCCATGCAACTCCTATGCGGACGCCTAAAACATAATCTTGCCAATGATTCACGAATCAGATTGCTCGTCCTCCGAATCCCATATAATCGGTGGCGGCTCCTGAATTTCCTCATTAACCAGGCTGTCCGGCAGCATCTGGCTTCGTGTAAGAAATTGTGAAGATCTTAGGGAGCTGTTTCGTGCGTTCCGATAAGCCGTTGGGCTGCTGCTATGGATGCTGTGGGCCGATGCCTCACTAGTGATGAGGATAGCCTGAGGGAGCGACTTCTCAGGAGATATAGCCGGGCTCGAGACTGTAGTAGCTTGCGAGGGTCTGACAGAGCCTTGGGATCTCTCGCCTAGCGGCTCTCGCTGTGATTGAACTGAGAAGCCCGATGACAATCTAGGCATGGCCGGCTTCACAAAATCCCTAATGTCTCCGGACTGGCTCTTCCTGCCAGATGATTTGATTGGTGATTGTGTCGAAGGAATTGCTTCATTCACATTCCCAGACGATTGGTGCTGGGTCGAATAATCCACATCACTCTGAAGCTGTGCCTTTAACTCCTGTGACTCGGTTACGTTTGGGCTGCCTGCCATGAGCGCGTCCTCTGCGTCTTTCTCTTCTTGTCCGAATAAAGCGCATTTCAAATTCGCTGTGAGTTCTCCAACAACTGCCTGAGGAACCCAAATGTACTTCTGCGGAGCGGCAGATACCCAGCCTTTCTTCTTCATCTCTTCTAGAGAAACTGGATTGTTGAGTTCATAGACTTGTTTTATTTCGTAGGCAAACTTAGCAGTCTGTTTTCCTTGATTGAACTCGGCATTTCCAATTCCCTTCTCGTTCTCGATTTCTCCTGGTATTTTCGGGTCGCTAAGGAGGCACATGTATTTCAACTCCGAAAATGGCCTGGTCGAGTAAATCCAGATACGAGATACCGTCGGTGGTATTTTCCAAACTCTAAATTCGTGATCCTTGGTTTGATCGAGGATTCTTGCCAAGGGCTCAGGGTGGAGTGATACCATGATATCGGAGTTGTCAGTCTGGATACCGAGAGAGCGAATGGTATCTAGGGGTAATCGTTGGCTCTCAAAACCTTGAGTATATACTTGAGTGTGCGCATCTGCCACGTTTTCATCAAGCGGTTCCCGACGTGGGGAAGATAAAGGCGTCTCTTTTACCACGGAAGCCGAAGCCGAAACAGGAGTAGAATCGCTTGCAGCTTGGGATGCGCGAAGAATCTGCTTTTGTTTTCGTTTGGGCTTCGGCGTGGGGGTAGCAGATCGCGACCGGCTTTCCTCTAGAGAATCGCTCTCATCGAGACCTCGGATACGCTCAAATTCGGCCTGTGTTTCAACTCCGATATCACCATAACATGTCTCTGGATCTTCAGGATCGTTTGGATCATCTGTGTCAGGGACATTACCCGCTGGGATATCATGGTGTGCTCTAATATGTGCCCTAATGACCTCTTCACCTTCCATATGGGTTTCATCGGAATCATACTCGGAATCCGGAATCTCCTTTAGAGGTATTCGAGATGTACCCTCTCCTGGCGCTTTCGGCGGCTTCGGTTCAGTCCTTGTTGGCGTGTAATTCTCTTTATCATCAGGGGGTATATTGAACCGGAGTTGCTTTATTGGCGTTACTTTAGCAGTGGGCGACTGTACAGACGTAGCTGGGGAGCTATGAGATGTGCCATAAGAATCTTGAATTACTCGATCCTCAACTAGCTTAGGCGTTTTGTTGAGTTTCTTGATGATTGGTGACGGTGCGTTAAGGTTAGTAGATTTTCCAGCCAAAGGCGAGTTTTGTGTCATGCTAAATCGTGGTGCTATTGGCGTTTCCGATGGCGTTGTTACTGTTGTACTGGAAGATGGAATAACTGATCTCTGTCGACGGTTGATTGGGGTAACGGATTGAACAACGCTCGGAATCGAGGACTTAGTTCCGGCCTGTGGTTCCGGCAAAGTTTCATAAACTTTAGACGAAGTATGGTTTGGCTTGGTGGGGGTTTCCATTATGAGATCCGCCACATCGTCATCCGAATCATTGATTTGCCATAGACCGTCTTGCTCATCCTCGTTTTTGACCGAAAGTAGCTGGGTTAAGGTTTGGGTATGGAAACTGCTTGAGGGGTTGGACGGCGGAACATCTCCTAGAGTCTTACGCCTCTTCGTGTCTCTTGGCTTTTCGTTTGTGACTATTTCATCACCAGCTGTCTTGCGCCGAGATTCTCGAGCTCTCTTCTTGGGCTTGGTGACTTCCACAGGTGCAGACACCTCTTGCTCTTCGACATGGTCATTCTCATCTTCATCTTCATCCTCCGAGATGAGAGGGTCCTCGGGCATAGAGGGTGAAACAAAAGCCATCTGGGTTAATGTCTCCTGCTTAGGATCTCTTCGTGAAGATCGAGGGCGTCCGTAAGTCTTTACATGTTTGCGACGTGCAGGAAATAATTGTTGCTTGGGAGCTGCAGCAGTTGATCTATATGACCCACCGGCAGATGGTTTGCCACGAGATCGTGTCTGGGGTGGCATTGTTGCCCAGGTGCCACGGACGGATGGGCTCCTATAGATAATAGATACCTAAATAGTCAATCCCACAAGGCGCCCAATTAATTTCCAATTTGATTGCCCTTGTCGAATACGTTGATATTCTTGTGATTCCAAGGAATTGTGACTTGGAGATGAATGTTGGAAATCTGATTAATGCTCAGGCAGTAAGTTAAGATGAGATTCACCTTCCGAGATTGATGTTAGTAAGGGGCAGTGTAGGAAGCCAGGTATGAAGATGCGTCATAAACGCGGTTTAAGGTGTTAAGTGGGGAGGTTACAATTAAAGCTTTCGCGTCAAGTGCATATCAATTAATAAATATGGGTCTAGGTAGTACAAATCGAAGCCACATCCGATAAATGCATTTTGCTTTTTCCTCCCCGCGCCAAGCCCCGCTGCCTTGGATCGGCCGAGGTATGTGACCATCCCCAGCCCCTGCATGATCGGGATCGGCTTTGAGCTTGAATCCCATTTAATCGGCAACTTGCTTTTTTACCAGAATTGAGTGAACAATTATTTTATTTCTAGCGTGGCTCTGGTTTGTTTGTTTCCTTTTTCTTTTTCTAATTCTAATTCTAATTCTAATTACATGTTTCAACTAGAGAAGCCTGACGATAATTACCTATTCAATTGATCTATTTACTCAAGAAACAACCAGGAATTGACTTTAATTCTGTGCTTCATAATTATACGTCGTACTTCCTGTTTGTCACCGAAACAAGCCGTCTCTGTCTCGGCCGAGTGCCTTGAATCTTTGGTGGTGAGAGCTGCGGACGGCATTCAGCCACGGCTAATTCGGCTACCCTCTACTTAATTGGAGTAGCAAGCCTGAATACCACATTGAGAATTCATTGAAACATCATTAGAACTTCGACGGTATCTTCATATGGGTGCGATGCCTGTGTCACGACGATAAGCACCCAGATCCTTGACGCTTCCCAACCAAAGTCTCGGGTGCTTTATATAAGCCTGTTGACGCCCTTCGTGCGGCGCAGCTGCGTAGCATCGACTGCCACTTAATATACTGCTTATGCTTCTCAAGAACTTAAGAGCCTTGTGTCCTCGATCAACTCTCACTAAACTAGTGGTATTCAGAGGCTACTCATCAACCGCCAAGCCAGCCATGTCGTCCTTCCCTTTCCACGTAAAAGAGCACGTCATCCCTTCGCAGCACGTGCGCGAGTACCCGCGCGCGACCTCGCGCTCGCAAGAAGATGTGCTCTACATCAGCATCAAGCAATATATCCCCATCGACAACCCAAATCCGCAGCCGGGAGACGTCACCATAATCGGCGCACACGCGAACGGTTTCCCAAAGGAGCTCTACGAGCCGCTGTGGGAAGACCTACACGCCCAATCCCTAGCCTCCCAAAAAGATGGCCAAGGTTTCCGCATCCGCAGCATCTGGATAGCGGACGTGACGAACCAAGGGTACAGCGGCGTGCTGAACGAGAACACGCTCGGCAACGACCCCTCATGGCACGACCACGCGCGCGACCTCCTTCACATGACCAACGTCTTCCGCGCCGACATGCCCCGCCCCTTGATCGGCGTAGGCCACAGCTTCGGCGCCGCCATCCTAACCAAGCTATCGCTCCTGCACCCACGTCTCCTAACGACCCTAGTCCTCCTCGACCCCACCATAACGACATTCTCCTTCCAGCGCAACGGCCCGGGCAAATCCGCAGCCCGAGCCTCCACCTTCCGGCGAGAAACCTGGCCCACCGTCGAAGCAGCCATAGAATCCTTCAACAAATCCTCCTTCTACCGATCCTGGGACCCGCGCGTTCTCGCAGCATGGAGTCGCCACGCCGTCCGATCCACTCCCACCGCTCTCTTCCCCTCCACCTCCCCAAGCGCCGATAAAGCCACCTTGCGCACGACCAAGCATCAGGAGGTATTCACCTTCTTCCGCCCTCTGTGGCCGTACGTCGACAAGCAAACCCGGACCATCGACCGCGTCGGCGCCCCGGACTTCGACCCGGAGATGCAAGATAAGCTGACGAGCTCCACGCTAACTCCGGAGATCTTCCCCTTCTACCGCTCCGAGGGCCCGTATATCCTGAAGCACCTGCCCGAAGTACGGCCCTCCGTCTTCTGGGTCTTCGGCGGCGACAGCGATCTCGGGAACCCCGAGGCCGCAAAACTAAAGACAGAAGCGTGCGGGTCGGGTGGTGGGGGCTCCGGCGGGATCGCCGCGGGCCGTGTAGATTCGGTTGTGATGGAAGGGAGGGGGCATTTATTCCCCATGGAGATACCCGCGGAGTGTGCGCGCCATGCCGCCGTCTGGATAGGGAAGGAGATGAAGCGGTGGCGGGAGCAGGAGCGTGAGTACGAGGAGTGGACTAAGTTGCCGGTTAAGGAGAAGACCACGTTAAGCGAAAAATTCCTCGATAATGTTGGTCGACCACCGGCGAGGAAGGGGAATGGATCTCTAGTAGGCACAGAATCCAAGTTATAGAAACTACTTAAGTAGGATACCTCACATATATCACTATTTTACACAAGACATACCCATTCTAGTTTAACAGCTGTTCATTATCACGTATAACCCTATCTTATTTTAAGAAAAGGGGGGTTGTATTAAGACTTGCAGTGCGTGGCAATAAAGTAGCAAAACACCATCAGGGGGAACGGGTAGAGAGTTTTAGAAAGCAATACTTCGAGACAAATTGGCCAATCTATCTACCCGATGAAGAAGATGAGAAGCCACCCGGTTGCGAAGACAAAAGCAAAGCAAGTACTGGTCCTTGCCAGGGCTGTCCAGTCTGATGCTTAAATTCAATCCCGCCGGGAATCATGTTTCATTCCTACGCCGAAACAACCTTTCCATGCATCAGACGTTCCCTTTCAACCCTTCCGTATCTCGTGCCTTGTTCCGACCTGCATCTTCGTTGTCGAGGTTCATGACGGGCGTAAGGGAATTATGGCGGGTGTGCCAAGAAAAGAAAAAAAGACGTGGCGCGCCTACGTGAGGTGGCCAGGACGACAAAGAAGAGAAAAAAAATCAATGCCTCATTTTCCTTCATCAATGCTGTCCACGGATCACGATATCGATGCCTGATGTTCGGACTTTGCTGCTCATCAAAGCTCGTGCTGGCGATTAAGAGAGATGGAAGGCGCCTTGGCCTTCTCTGATAGCAGTGAAGAGTTGTCGCCTCATGCTATCAATACTAGTGTAGTCGGGCAACTTTAGGTAGTTGACACACGTCATGACGCTTGGGAGATAGTCGTCAGATGTGTAAGGTGGTTCACTTGGTTTACACACTACAGTAAACATTGGGGTCAAGCTCTTGAATCCTGTGACGATGGTTAAAAATAGGCCTTGAAAAGAGAAAATATCAAAATGCTTACCTCCGATGGGGAGCTTTGGACTACCAGTAGTGAATTGCAGGAAGTCGCGTCGTTGCGCAGCGGTGAGTTCGCTCATCGTCTGCAGAAGATTTCTAACTGTTCTGCTATCCATGTTGAAACCATGATCGGCCTTGATAGAGTCCATAAGAGCTGAAATGTATAGGTTAGCTTCATTAACATTAACAATGAATTTCGGAAGAAACTTACTCTCGAGAGACCAGTCCTCATCAACGCGTCCAAATAGTGCCACCAATTCATCAGGTGTGAAGGCGCTTAGCGCAGAGTATGGGAATACTTGCGAGAATCCATTGCGGAAGGCTTCTACTTGACGCTTGACACCGCGAGATAAAGTCATATCGATGACCTTCTCTAGGTATGACTCGACGTTGTAAATTGTGACAGGGATATGGGAACCACCAGGCGTAAGCTCAATGTCAGGATATCCAGGCAATGTGAAATCCAGTGCCAGATCCTCCAGTGTTCCGTTGTCAATGATAATCTTCTCAGTATCCGCAACCTTTTGCGCAGGCGTGCGGCGAGGATCTTCATCGATAGCCTTCTTTGCAATAGCAAACCTCTTGATGTGTTTAAGAGAGCGAGCTAATCCGGGATCTACTATCTTGACTGCACCTAGTGATGGTTTCACGCCAGAAGAACCTTCCCCGATACGGAAGAAGATTGGATTGAAGTTGAGGTCGATGATCCGAGAATCTATCATAGATCGGGCGACAAACTTTCCAAGCATCTTGAATAGCTGGAGGATGACGTTAGTGCTTGGGTCATCGTCGTTCAACGGTCGAGGGAATAGGCCAGTAGAACCGGAGATAAACTCTCCCGAATCATTGGAGTCCATATCGCGCCAAAGCCGAAGCTTCTTCTTTGAGAATTCCTTCGACACCGTCGAATAAAACTCGAGAGTAGGACCAAGACCTGTTCCGACCTCTTCAAAATATTCAACCTCGAGAATGCTCTGTGAGCTACCATAAAGTTCCATCACCTTTAAGGCAGACTCTAAGATTTTTGATCGTGAAATTCGGACCTTTTGACGTTGAAGTCGACCGAGAAATAGGTTCTCATCCCGTCGATCGCGACGCGATATCTCTTCCTGTTGGGCGTTTTGCCACCGACTCATAGACCGGGCATAGCCGAACGAGGTTGACTGAAGGAATAAGTGACGGGTTTCAAAAGGGAAGAGGAAAGGATAAAGCCGGGCCAAATCCTCGCTCCATCCCGGTAGACAGTTGCTTGCCACGATAAGGGGCTCTTCAAGCTGCCTATTGAGTTTAGCAGTCAACTTGGTGTTGACAAATTGTGATAGTGGTTCCACATTCAACTTCAAGGCATTCTTATTCTCTACTAGGATATCATCGATGTTTGCGTTCAAGTCATGCAGAATGTTTAATAGGCGGAGAATAGATGCGGTCGTAGGGTTGTTTGCGAGAGAAGCTGGCACGCCGTTTATTTCAGTTGAGCCATCGAAGGAGGAGCCGAAACCGATAGGTTCAGCCGGAGGCGGTCCCGGAACCCGGCGAAATTTGATTACATGCATGGTGGACCAGACGCTGCGGCCCATATGATCCTCTGTAGGATTTGTAAGATTATGGACTGCCCGATATATAGTTGTCTCGTTCGGAATCACTCGGTCCTCTAGGCTGAATTCAATGTGCCAGTCTTGGGGTACGGACTGAATAGCAGCTGCGTAAGAAAGTGGTCGGGATGCTGATGGAGTCGGAGTTGGCGTAGTTTGCTGAGACCCAGACGGTTGAGGTGGTGCAGCGCGAGTTGGTAGGTTTGTAGAGCCACTCTGAGCTGGTGTAGGAACCCGAGTCCCGTCCTCCTTTCTGGCTGTAAGCTTTCCACCGACAGCTTCCACCAAGTTAACCGCAGACGGGTCCGAAGGAGGTGCGTCTTCCATGTCTTCATCGAGCTCACCTACTATGGCGTCGAGAGCACTACCGTCAGCGGTTTCCGCTTCTTCGTCCTCATCAGTTATCGGCTTTTCATCCGCACATTCCAATGCATTCTGCAAATCCTCGTCGTCCTCGGGAGGCGGTGGAGGGGGCGGCGGAGCTTGTGATTCGCTCGGTGGTGCGGGCTGGCGCCGAGTTGATCTGCGAAGAATAGCCTTCTCTCGGCCGGAGCCCGGAGTCGACGTCGCACTAGACGGCGTATCGGGTTGGCCTGGCTGTCTCGACTTAGATCTTCGTGGGGGACGAGAACTGGAGGCCTGCGTCGGAACTGGAGGCGCGTCGCTTGGATAACCTGATGCTAATCGATCGACAGAGGTTCTTAATCGCTCGGTGAGACGCTCGGCAGATGTCATAGGTGGTATCCCTGCCGAGCTTGCCATTGCAGCCAATGCTCTAGTTAAACCTTCACGGGACCTTGGGCCGCGGGGACGCTCATGGAGGCTTATTCTAGGGCGTAACCAATCGTCAAGGGCCTTAAATGTTGCAATGGCATGAATATGGACATTGATACTTCGGAAAGAGCGTGGGATGTCGGAGTCTTCGTCTGCGACTAGTCGAAGCCTGATCTGCTTCGCCAACATGGACGCCGCGCTGCTGCGATTACCATCGAATGTACTGTGGTGGACGGTAATGACCTCAAAATGCTCTGATCGGCTAAGGAGATCTTGAAGTTTATGAATAAGAAGACTGAAAGGCGTCGTAGGAGAATCCGTAGTGGCGGTTTTCGGCCGTGAGCTAACGTAACGGCCCATGAACACCTCAAGGAAAGAAGCTCTCGCAGCATTGGCTAATGTCTCATCAGGGTTGCTGAAAACCTTCTCTAGGATACGTACGAGACCTGATGCAAGCAATTCAGCGCTTGTTACACTGTCAAGTACATCCGCATCGAAGTAGGACGCTAACTTTTCGAAAAGGGCAGTCCCTGTAGCGGGAGAAAGGTCCTTAGCGGTCCTTTGAAGGTAGAACTCGTCGAGTCCGGTAGCTAGCAATTCAAGATCGTCAAGAATTTTCTTAGCCTTCTTTTTCATATTCCTGCTATGCTTCTCGGACTCGTGATTCTCCAAGAACTTCTTTGCCGTCTCCGCAATGCGTGACTTCATAGATGGAATATCACCAACGAAAGCGCGCGGCGGTCCGTCGACAGACATAGTAGATCCATCTGAACTTGCGGGAGAGCCGGACAAATCATCGTCATGGTGATCATTTTCTTGGTCATCCTCGTCATTCTCGTCCTCATCTTCATCCTCTTCTTCATGATCCTCATCCTCCTCATCATCGGAACCATTATGTATAGATACCCTGTCACCTTCGTCTCCAGACGTCATACTATGGTCTTGAGATGTCTCGGCCGGCCTATTTTCAGGTTCTTGATATTCAGCTGCTAGCTTTTGAATCTCTATGATAACCCCTTCGCGGTAAATCTGGTAGTGGTAGATCTCATCTAGGCGGTTTAGAAGAAGCTCCGTGACCTGAATGGCAGACATGACGAGTGATGGGTGGTCTTGCTGGGAGAGTATAGCAGCTAGGAATGAGGCATAAGGAACTGCTTTCAGAGCGTCGACGAGGATGTCCCTGTCGAAATTAGAAAGCATCTTCAACTGAGCGGTAAGTACCTTCTGTCGCACGCTCAGATTCACGGTGCTGGAAAATGCGTCCGTTAGGGTAGGAAATAGGATCAGCGCGAATCTTCTGACTTGATCCTTGCATTCGTCGAGTAGTTCTAACCTCTTCTCATTGGATGTCTTCTTATGAGATCCGAGAGTGGATGAAAGAATACGCTCAGAGCGATCAAGGTCAGCAGTAAGTAAGGATGTTGAACCGTCGCTGGGCTTTAGGCCCGGGAGCAACTCGCAGACGACATTGAGTGTCTCAATAATCTGCTCGCGTGGACGGTGAATTAGTGCCTGCATAATCACTACACTGTCTAGCCTCGAGGCGACATCTTCCGTCTCACTAGGGGGAGAAACGCCTGTAAGGATCTGATAAAGTGTCTCAACCACATTCAACTTAAAGAGCTCTGCAGACAAGCTTGGGCTGGCGCGCGCAGTAATCGCTAATACTCGGAGAAATTGCGTATGGATGTTGGCGCTGATGAGGTTCGTGGTGCCTGGGACTAGAAGTCTCAAAATAACCTTGAGCAAGTCCACACTAACAAGCTGCTCTAGTTTCGACGATTGGTTCTTGAAGCTCTCGATTATACGAGTAACGCAGAGCGAGGCCTGCTCCACAACACGCTGATCGTTGCTGTTTAACACGTTAAGGAGAATTGGCATAACTCCAGTAATGACGCCAAACGTATCTTCCGGAATGTTACGGCAGCAATTGGCGGCAGTGGTAACGGCAGTCCTCTGTGTACCTGTAGGGAAGAAGTCCAGATAAGTTAGACAAGCGGTCAAACCGCCTTCCCTCACAATGCTCGAAGGATACTCCACGGATATTTTCTCCAATGTACTAAGAGCCTGCTCCGCAAGATCAATATAATGAATCTCTAGGAGTTTCTGGCATAGAATCGGGACAGCACCGCCGTACACCACATTGGCAGCGCTTGCCGGAAGAGCCTCCATAAGGTTAGCAAGACACCGGCATGCGAGGAGCATAATCTCGGAATTTTCCTCGCCGGTAATTTCGTTGGGCTGCATCAGAGTCACCAACTCCTTCACGAAAGCATCAGGGGAGAAATGACCCGACAAGTTGTCCTCGTTGGAAACAAGGAGGATTTCGGCCAGTTCTTGCAAGGCCACGAGCTGTATGGTTGGATCTTCCTTCTGCCTAAGATTGTGAAGGATATCGCGCAGCCTGGAGGATATACCAGACATCATACCAGTCAATGCTCTGAGAGTACTAGAGAGACCCGACCCGTGAGGACCACCGAAACCGCCAAACGGATCGTCATCGTAATGACGGTGAGGTTCTTCATCATCGTCATCGTTCTCATCGCTATTTTCGTCATCGGGGTCGTGCGCAGGAGGAGGCGGGGGCGGGGGCGGAGGTTCTATCTCATCCTCGTGCTCCTTAGTCCCTGTCATAGTTGTGTCCGCATCAGGGGGAGGCGGGGGATGATTGCTAGACGTTCGCTTCGATCGCCGCGTAGAGCCTGAAGCAGCTGGGATAGATTGTTCTAATTGGTAAAAAGTAAGCACCGAAAGAGTTCTGTATCAATTTAAAATATAAATATTCCATACCTTGAGCTGCCGGAACACTCTTCTTATTACGGCTCGATTTGCGGCTAGATGAGGCTGAGGTAGAGTCCTGCATTCTGGCGGCTGGTGGGGGTGGGTCGGAGCTATCAGAGACAAACATTAATTAGCATTTATTTACAATGTGATTAAACGAGAATTGTAGGTTACTCGAGAGAATAAGAACAAAAGAGAATAATGAAGCATACCCAGTAGGACTAGACATGGAAGCAGTATTCTTCCCTTTTCGCTTCCTTGATATAGATGCGGTAGTAGGGATGGCGGGGGTAACTTCGGGTGTCGGCTCGGAAACCTTCTGCCTCTTAGGTCTACGTGTAGAGGAAAGTGGTTCCGTGTGTGATTGTTGCTTGGGTGAGTTGTTTTCAGTGGGGGAGGGTTTTCTCTTTCGTGATGACGTCGGTCTCGAGTTCTGTGGGGATTGGTTCAAGCTCGCCTCGGCAACGTTGCTGATGTTGGCTCGGGCAGATTGGCTGCCAGAAGTCTGACCAGCAGAGGGATCTGCTGATGATGCTCCTTGGCTCGCTGCGTTGCGCGCAGAGGAGCGGGTGACTCTGGAAGACATGAGTACTTGTTATGAATACCGCATGCGAAATAAAGTGGTCGGACTCGAAAAGAAAAGGTTGAGAGAGCAAGAGGCAAGCAAGAAGCAAGAAGGAGGCTTATGTTGAAATAAGGTAAGTGAGAAGAATGATTTTGACAAGCCTCGCATCGGAAGCTTGGATAGTGGGCAGTGGATGGTGGGACGGAAGTTAAGTTTAAATTTCTTAGGAAGCAACGGTGGGTGACAACAAATTCACCTGGATATTGCCTGAGGCTGCTGCGACTGCTATTGCTACTGGGGCAACAAGCAGTGCGAACAACAAATATGCCCAGTATGTCCAGCGCAGGTGAATTGTTGTGGCTACCTATGTGGGTAAAGCAGGAACAAAGAAGGCACAAGAATAGGATATGGATCGAGACATCAACCAAACGATGCTCGAAGTCCAAAGCTTGTACCCCTCTTCCTCGAATATTCAACGACCAACCACACGGCACTGGCCAGGAGCTATATCGTATTGGAGGGTGATTGATCACGATGATGCCTTCAGTAATATAGTAGAGTGAATGATGTAGAGGGTAATGATTGGTGGGTGGGTGGATGGATGGTAGAATCAAAGGAGTTCAGGATGAACGGGAGGGCGAAGATGAAGGCTTAGAATATTGAAGTTTGATATGGGGTTTGAAAAAAATAAAGTGGTGCCTCCTCCTCGGGATGATAATGTACCAAGGTATAGTGTACGTAGATGGATGTGTTTGGATGATTCAAAGGCTGAGAAAGATGAAAAGTGTGATTGATTGAAAGTTCGAATGTGTATCGTACCTGGCTGATAATGATGAATTTGAGTATGCTGGCGAGGTGGGAAACGTAGGAACGGTAGGAGCGGCCGATCGCAAGTTCAGGTTCGGGTTCAGGTCTGGTATGGAAGGAAGTCGCGCTGCTTGAGGACCGTTATCGACTGCCGATCTAGAGCGCAGGTTCGCAGCAGAGGGTGTTCGGTCTGCCATGAGTTACGCCATGAGGCACGGCGGCAGGTTGGCTTTCGGATGACTTCGAATATGTCGGGTCACTCGCTTGATTCGGTATGGTTATATCCAGATCTTCGTCGTTCTTTTCGATCTCCCTTCTCTATTCTATCGTTCTGATATACTTGTCCCGCTGATTCGGACAAGAAAGTAGAAGCGGGAGTGGAAGAAGTGGGATAAAAGTATGTCGTCAGAATCGATTGACCACGATTCAATACGTATTCGGCTTTGTGGATACGAATGCAGATAATTTTATTGGCCTGTCAGGAATAAAGTTATTAAAAAACGATTAGACCGAGACAAATTTGTCGTCGCCCTCGTTGTCGTCGTCTTCGTCTTCCCCGTCGAAGTTTTTCAAGACGTACGTAGTTGGACGTTTTATCGGAGGAGGTTTATTCGAAGATGCATCGGCGGGCGGCTGGATGGTTGGGCTATGTACATAAGTAAAGGTGGGTTAATGAGTGGGTTGTATGGTGTGTGTGGTTTGTGCGTTGTGCCAGAATCTACTTAGACCCGGCCGCCAGCCGTAGTAGCAGAGTAGTTCGTGCGGATAGGGAGTGTAAGATGCTTTGTTAACGGTGTAACGGGTGTGTCAATATAAACAGCCACTTACTAATGAACTTTGACGTTGGTGAGCTCGATTCGAACTACACGAGCTAAACCGCATGCGTGCCAATAATCTTGATCGTTAGGCTTAACTGTGGGTTGACAGTGTACTTGTATGTATGATGTGCGATTTGGTGAAAGGGGTGTCATTATGAACATTTACCTTTTCACCTATTGGGTCCCCGCTAGACAAACGATAACAACAGCAGCTAGCCGTTATCAACTATATCCATTGGCAGAATAGGTACATACATGTACCTCCCTACTATATATCTAGGTAGGTACCAGGTAGCAGCCTCCAGCTAGGGATTAGAGCTCATAAATCAACTCATGCAGCTGCTCATGTTGCAGAATGTTGCGGCTTTCTTCATAATTACATACTTGCTTTTTAATGCTTGCGCTAATATAAGCCTAGCCGCCGCCTACCTGGGTACATGTACGTGCTAAAACAATGCCAGATACATTGTACCTCCTACAAATGATGACATCACCTTTTCCCCATGACACCTAGCTACACTCATATTCATTTGTTAATCCATCAATGGTATTGATAGTTTGAGCTTCGACACAAAAACACCGTACAACTAGGTAGATACACTTGCCACGAGATATCAAGGGAGCTTCTTTGTAAACCGTCTTCTCAATTTGATAGGACGAGAGCTCCTGTAAAAATTTGTCAATTTCCCCATTTCTTTTTGTTCGACGTGGCTTACAGGTGTTGGTTATCTCGGAGTTTCTACCAATCATAACGTCTAGGGGCATTTTGGTTCATTATCGCGTAACGAAGACAAGATATGGGCTTGAAATAGGCGGGACTATGTACCTACCTGCTGGGTACCATAGCCATAACGCACCTGTTCAATTCACTAACATCCATACCTACCTAATTAGGTCGCCTCACGATATTTGTCAGCATGTGACGGCATCTAAATTTGCCCTGATCACGAGAGCCCTGTACCAGGGTTGTTAGGATTAAAATTAGACATAGGTATTTATCTATGACTTCAAACTGTTGATTCCTTCTTCATATTCTCCCAAGTCATACTCGTTAGGGTATTTCTCCAAGTGCTGTTTCAGCTGTTCCATCTGAGCCTTCAAATCAGGGGTCATCTCCTCGTACACATCCTCAAACATATTTCGAATAGCCGGCTTCTTCTCTCGTTCTGCCTCCGAGAACGCTTTCAAAACATCCCGTTTAATACTTTCCTTTGCATCTTTCTCTTTAGACTCGTCCCAGAATCCCTTTGTTTCCATGAATTTTCGTAGCCTCGTGATAGGGTTATCTCGGCGCTTCCAATCTTCGACTTCTACTCTTGCTCTGTATGCGTAAGAGTCGTCGGAGGTGCTATGGTGACTGACGCGGTAACTCATTGCTTCTATCAAGACTGGTTTGCCTCCGTCTTCGAGAGCCATCTCTCTCGCCTTCTTAGTGGCTTCTCTCATAGCCCAGAAGTCATTTCCGTCAACTCTCACGGTGTCAATTCCGTATCCAATTGCCCGGCTAGCAATACCATCACCTCGGTATTGGTCTAGAATCGGAGTTGAGATCGAATAACCGTTATTTCGGCATATGAAAATGACAGGGCAAGACCGTGTCGCAGCAATGTTCAACGCGGCGTGAAAATCGCCTTCACTCGCAGCACCTTCGCCGAAATATACGGCTACCACGCGGGGAGGTATAGATGGGTCATTTATGTGTTGCATTTTAAGGGCATACGCAGCACCTGATGCCTGTGGTATTTGTGTTGCGAGGGTAGACGAGATTGTATGCTACGTAGGAGGTTGGTGTTAGCCACTTAGTCCGATAACATGTAGATGGACCCAAACATACAATGTTAAGCTCTTTACTACCGTAGTGTACAGGCATATTTCTGCCTTTCCCGATATCGCTTTTATTCGCAAATAGCTGGTTCATAAACTGTCTCAGGGTGAAGCCTCGATATGCAAAGATGCCCTGCTCGCGATATTGACAGAAGACTACATCTTCTTTATCTAGAGCTGTGGCGGATCCGATACTAATAGCTTCTTCGCCGGCCGAAACCATGTAAAAACTTATACGGCCCTGCCTCTGCACGTCGAACATTATGGGGTCCATTATTGAAATAGTCAACATAGTCTTATACACCTTGACAATCTCCTCTTCGCTAAGGTCCGGCTCAAACGAGTGGTCGACAATCTCGCCATCTTGACCGACCGCTCGATACGTTGGCAAGGCAGGAAGGTTGTCGGGGAGCACATACTTGAGATCATGCGTGAATTCGCTTTTTACAGCACCGGGGAATGATACATGCTTCGAACCAAGTCGCTGTGATATGCTGCTGGACGGTCGGACAGTTGAGTGCTGGAAGTTAGGGGATCGAAAACAAGAATGGCGGGGTGAAGAGTTCAATGCCCTTCGTACCGACGCTCTCGGGAGTATATGTACCTTCATCTTCACAAAACCATAGTATTTTATAGACAACCAGTAACTAAATGTCAATTGGACTTTAACAGGAAGAATTGACTCTACAATTGTTGATCTGACGTTCCCAGGTAATAGACGGAAATCCGAGGTTAACGACGTCACTTAAGCCGGTGTAAAGCGAAGGCCGATCCAGACCGAAAAGGATCTCCAGCTTTCATTATATGTACCTACTAAGTAGTATTATGTAATCTATTAATTCACAACGACTGGAATTATAGTTCTATATTATCTTTCTATATAATAAGTTCATTTTCTAGTATGGCGGTATGCAAAGTATAGTCACCCTATTGGCGTGTATTGAATCTTGCTATTTGGTTCTTATGGAGGGTACTGCTGGCATTAGAATTATGCTTCCCACCTAAATCGTCTTCAGATAACCGTCTTGAGGATTTACTAATTAATCGTAGTATATAAGCCGCTCGTTAAGTTAACAGTAAAGTCAAAGAATACCCAGATTGTATGTAAGTACCATGTGCGTAACGTTAGAATATGGCCCATGTATCTTTGTGCACATAGGACGACGCCTCGGTTTACTTGAGAAACAATACATCTTAAGTTGATATCCATACTGTCGACCTCGAACCCATATACTACCATGGCAACACAAATCTGCAAAATCTGTATTCTCAAAGATGTGCATCTTCAAGACAAACTTGTCGTCAATTTTTACCATCCTCTAATCCACTTCTCGTCACCTACCCAGTAACCTACCGGGTCCCTTACAACACTACACCCCTCTCCATTTACCATATCATCTTAAGCTCATTCCTACCCAAGATAAAACAAGCCATCCAAATTCTTGCTTCTATTATCAAAACGCTTGACTCTTGTATCTATGCAACAAGAGAACGTCCAATCCATTGGCATCCTTCAAGATGGGCCTAGCGGCGAATGGCGCGATAGCCCTTCTGGTCTTTATCCTCGTGCTCGTGATCGCTGCTGCTACCTACGGTGGCCTCTTGTCGACCAAGCACTTTGGTATGGCTATGTTCCGCAACAAGCAAGCCCAGCGAGAGTTCCGGCGGCAGCAGCAACAACAAGACGATCTAGAAAGATCCCAGGCAGCAGAAGAAGCAACGCAGTCAAACCCAGGAGGTGGTGGCGGCGGCGGAGCGAGAGATACGAACCAAGCAAGTCAGCCGTCGCCGTCGGCGGCGACGACTCACGAGAGTCAACAACAGGGACAAACAGAAGAAACTCAGCACGAACAGACGACCGAGGCAAACGAAGAAGACGAAGTAGTCGCGCCGACGCCAACTTCGTCTACCATGGCCGAGTGCGGTCGCTAAGGTGAGTACCTACCTACTCCGAATATTGTCTACATACATGACGTTCGTCGCAAAATGTTGTGATATGAATTCCGAGGTTGCGATTTGAAAGATGGAAGTCTTAAATTCGACCAATCGTCTCCAATACCCCAGATATTTAACCCCCAAAATCTTGGCACCCAACCCCCCTGACCCTAGACCTGGGGCTTAGTTCGGTGGAACATACATGACCTATGTACTATGGCTAGGTACTTTGTACCTCTCGCCTAGATCTCGCTTCACGGAAGTTACCCCCGAATCGACCCCCACCTAGCATATGCCGGACTTTGATCGTCCCACACCCCGTCCGATATCAGCAATTTTTGACCGTAGCTTCACACCTTTCGGCCTACCGGTAGCTAACCTCCAATCCAACACCGCAGGATCCCACCCCCGAGCACTGGCGACGGCCGAAAACTGCGCATAATCATGGCCGCTCGCTCAACAGTTCTTCGCGCAGCTATACGGACGTCTAGACAGTCCGAACGCCTTTCTTTTTCTTCTTTTGCTTCTCCGTCTCGACATGCGAGACTATTCACCACGACGATACACAACCGACGACCCGAGCCCTCTAGTAATAATGACACCAATAGTAAGATCAACAGAGACGGAACAACGCATTTTGGTTTCCAAGACGGCTTCTCTGAGTCCGAGAAGACTGAGCGAGTAGCCGGCGTCTTCCATAGCGTAGCCGAATCCTACGACCGCATGAACGACCTGATGTCCTTCGGCTGGCATCGAGTCTGGAAGTACGTTCCTCCCATCCCTCCCTTCCTCTCCCCTTCCCCCTCTTTTCCACCACGAAACTCAAACTAACTTCCTCCCCCAGAGACCACTTCGTCTCCTCCCTCAACCCCGGCCTCTCCTCCACCGTCCCCCCAAAACCCCAACGCATCCTCGACATAGCCGGCGGCACCGGCGACATCGCCTTCCGCATGCTCCACCACGCGCACAACCTCAACGCGAACCCGAACGTGCACGTAACCATCTCCGACATAAACCCCTCGATGCTCGCGGTCGGCAAATCGCGCTCCCAATCCCTCCCGGCATCCCAACAATCCAGCCTCTCCTACCTCGAAGCCGACGCCACCGCCCTCCCCCCCACCATCGCGCCCAACTCCATCGACCTCTACACCGTAGCCTTCGGCATCCGCAACTTCAGCAACATCCCCGCGGCCCTGTCCGAAGCGTACCGCGTCCTGAAACCCGGCGGCGTGTTCGCCTGTCTCGAGTTCAGCAAGGTGCAGTCCTCGCTATTCGACGCCGTGTACAAGCGCTGGAGTTTCAGCGCCATTCCTATGATCGGCCAGCTCGTCGCCGGCGATCGCGATTCCTACCAGTACCTGGTCGAGAGCATCGAGCGCTTCCCGTCCCAAGAAGAATTCCGCGGCATGATCGAGGATGCGGGCTTCGTTGTTGGTGGCGATGGGTATGAGAACTTGACTGGTGGCGTCGCGGCTATACATAAGGGGATGAAACCTCTATAATTTGGTTCTTGGTCTGCTTATTAGGTAGATTGACTTAGGAGCCGAGTCTATATACGACTGATGAAAAAAGGGGGAGGTCTGTACACCACCTGTATTATCCGCTCGTCTTCGGTAGTAATGGAGGCCATAGACAAAAGGGAACAAAAGGCGAGAGCTCATTGTACATAGTAGCTAGAGCAGACTTCGTGCGGCTCGTTCCGCATAAATCTCCCCTAATAAAGAAACTTGCATATGACCAAGGCACACCAAGGCTATAAGCTCGATGGTGGCGATTATATGAACTGTCCCATACCCACGAGTAGACATCCTTAGGCTATAACATTTACATATCTAAGTAGTGAATTTCTCATTTATAGAGGTTCCCAGAGCTCATCTACGAAGCTTGCTTGTCTACGCTTAAGATGTGAAGTCCCACAATCTACGTCCTACTCGTAAATATAACAAATCACAACAAAGACGTATATATAGCATTTTCAATAATCCATTCATACGGTTGCATTGGCCCGAACCTATCTCACTGATCCCCGTCCCGTAGTAACAGGTCGCGGGGTCTCAGGAAAAGAAAAGGTCGCAAGAAACAAACCGAACCCCTTTTGCCTGCAATGGTTGCGGAAAAAAACAGATAACTGGCACAACCGAGAGAGAATAATGGCAATTCAGCCCGATGAGCTATCGCGCGCGCAAACCGAATCCACGTCCGTCCGACCAGTATGACACAAAGTCCGTCCCCCTCACGTTTTTTCCCCTTAAAAAACTTCCTTCGCAGGCCGGCAGATTCTCTGAACTCCACCTGGTAAATAAAAAAATCGACGAGAAGGCTGTTTTATGGCAAAGCGCCAGAAAACGAGCAAAATTTCGCGCGGTCCCACGCGAGGTCATTAGTAGAATGTATTTGGGCGATAAGGCGATAAAGTAGGGGGATTAAGTCGACGGGTTGTTTACGAGTCGCCAGCGGGAGCCGGAGAGGCTGTTCCACCTTCACCTTTGCCCATGCCGCCACGACCGCCCCGGCCGCCTCTGCCTCCTCGGTCGCCTCTACCACCTCGTGCTCCGCCTCGACCGCGTTGACGACCAGTTTCCGGTCCGCTCTCGCCACCACTAAGGGCGCCACGATCACCGGCACTGCGGTATCCGCTTGCGTTGTCCCGGCCGCGGCCGGTTCCCCAGGTGCCGGCTCCTCGGCCCCCGAAGATCTGCTTGCTCTCGCGAGGCTGGAAGATCTTGACCAAGGGGCGAGATCGATCTTCGGAATGGCGGACCTTGAATTCGTCGGAGAGACTGGCATATGCTACCTCCCGGTCTTCAACGGTTTGGAAATGAACAACCTTATTGTTGGAATTATTTCCCCATTTCTCGATCTTAGAAATCTTCACCTTGTGCTCATCAGGGAAGATTTCGCGCGCTTGGTCATCGCTCTGCACATTCATCACGAAGAGGCCGATGATACTATCGGCAGGAGTACGAGGGGCAGGTGATGGTACAGTCTCTGGTCCATTGGTTGATCCATTAGCGCCTGCGGGCTTCTCATTCTCCTTACCGGCAGCCGCGCTAGGGGCCGGGGATGAGGAAGTCGGCTTCGGCGTGGCTGACTTAGGGGGCTGTAGAGGGGTAGCGGCAGTGGGCTTAGGTTGTTGTCCTGTGGCGGAGGGGATTCTCTGTGGGCCAGAGATTCCAGGCGTGGACGTCGTCGCGGGGGGTATAGAAGCCGCAGGAGCTGCCGGGGGTAAGCCCGGAGCTGGTGAAGGCGTACTTTGGGGTACGGTCTGTTGCTTGGCTCCTCGGTGAGAGAAGTTGAATCCTTGAGCACGCATCTCGGTGCCGATACGACCGTCTTGGATCTCTAACACGAGCCAACCAAATGCAGCATCTGCCAGGTTGAAATTCCACATGTTCTTGAACGCGCTCTCGTCTACTTGACCTTGAGCGCCGGGTCCGGTAACAGGACCACCAAAAGGATTTCCACCAGCAGCAGTTCGGGGCATCTTATCAACCAACTCTAATGCATTTCGTAGGAGATTCTGCTGGGCCTCGTTTTGCTGAATAGCTGGTTCGACCTCTCCCTTTACGGTCTCCCAAACGTCGTTGAACGATGCCTTGGAAGCAGCAAGCTTGCCACGGTAGTGATCCAGCGTTGGGTTCACGCTGAACTCGTTGTAAGAGCTACCGTATCTGAAATGCAGACCTGCTGAGATAGAGAAATCCGCCTTTAGACTGACGGACAGTTGGTTTAGAATACCCTCACGAGCGGGTGAAGCGTGAGTGACAAATATGCGAGTCTCGGTTGGATCGTAGACACGGGTAGCGGTATCGACTAATTCGCCCATCTGAAGTAACGTAGTCCACATGGTACCTTGGCCACCGGCAATGGTGGTTCGACCCTCACCATTGTCGAACAGCTTGTGCATAACGACAGCTCCACCAAGTCCGAGCAGTCGCAACTTGACGCCGCCAATCTCCAACAACATTGATCGTGCTTCATCAATGATGTGCAGATTGTGCACCTTGTACTCCCCCGATCTAAATTTCTCCAGCACGCGGACATCTTCGCAAGCACCCCAAACTGTGTAGACCGGTACATCAAGCTTAACTTGGCCGCTGATAAGCATAGGAAGTTCGGAAAGAGGAAGTTCTTGAGGGGGGAACCGGGCCTTGACGGAGCCAGGTCCGCCCTGACCAATAGCCTTTTTAACTTCCTCGTTGATTAAGGGAGAGTATTGAGCGACATGTTTCAAAGTCCTGTTTCGCAATAGTTAGACCGCCGTCCAAAAACTCGGTTGGAACATATGTATCTTACTTCTCTGCGATTCGCTCCAGAGACGTATCGTCGTAAAAACCGAAATCGCCAGTGTGGATGATGTGATCTGCTCGTGCAGTCTTCGCAAGTTCGTTCAATGATCGTAAATTACCTAGAATATAATTATTAGTTCTAGCTTATTACCTTATAGTTTGACCTAGGGAAAGGATCTTACCTCGGACATCTGCTATGCATAGCACTCGAATAGGGCCAGATTGGATAACACGCCCTTGGTTGGGTAGAAGAGGGACAGCACCGGGAGCCGGCTGGCCAGCGTTCGGGTGGCTACTAGTAGCGCCGTTGGGCATATAACCCTGGTTCTGGTAACTGCGGGACTGCAAAGTGTCAGTATACACTAATCGAGGCACGGGCATAGGAGCTTGCTGCATAAATGTAGCAAGATTAGCCTGGCGAGGACCGGGATGTCGAAAAGAACGGTGATTAGAGCTGCTGAGTTCGCGATATCGATCGCGACGCTGATGCTCGAGAGCAGTGGTGGGCGCATTCTCCCGCTGGGAAGTGAACGGTTGGGGAGCGCGATTCCAAAACACCTGCTCCTGTTGCGGGCAATACGACAAATTTGGATGAATTATGGAGGGGATATGTTGGTGGGTGGTTGTGGCGGAGTGATGGCAAGGTGGAGGAGGCATCAGAGCCTCAGATGCAGCAGGCCCTGCTACGAGAGGAAGAGGGTAGGGTTGGGGATCTGAGTAGGCGCTGGGAAACATCATGGACAGGATAATGAGAGAATGGATTGGAACTACAAGAAATATATGCAATGTACAGAGAATCAAGGGAAATGTGTTGGTGATGGTGTCCAAAGAGGAGCAGGAAGCTTGCCCATCTTGTGATGTGATGATTCCAACATGAATGAATAGTTAGGAATTAGGAAAATAGGTAGTAGTATACTTACTGCCATGAGGTGCTCCGCAGTTTCAGGATAGTATTTAGTAGTGATCGTAGAATCGTATCACCAGCGATGGTCGCGAGGTGTATAAACGGAATCGAGAATTGGAGAATGGAAATTGTAGACGACTCGTAGACGATGCGCGTGTGCGTGATCGTAGCTTAAAATGCCAACGAAGTGGCTCGACCAGAATGAGAGACGGGTCAAGGTGCGGTTCAATAACAGGAACGGTAAGGGTATCTTAAAAAAGAATAATAGTTCAAGAATTGAGGGAAGCGCGATGATGAAGAAGGTAGGATCGGTGGTGGAAACCGTCGAGCGGGAAAATGTTGAAGTATGATGGAGGAAGCTCAGAAACTTTTGAATTTTCGAGGCGACAGTTAAGTGAACGAAGGTTTGGGGTGTCAAAAAGTTCGACTGGGGATAGGGAAGTCGCGACAATCACAAGCAGAACTAATTTATTATTGGTCCAGAGCTTCAGCCTCGACCCACTTTGTGATTCACAGGTACACGATACCTGAAATCACTTACTTTTAATCTGTGATCGCGAAAGGTACCAATGTACAGGAAACTTACATCTCAAAATACTTAGGTACATAGAGGCGCCTTAACCAGGAGCAAATTGAAGCACAAATATTTGTTTTAGCTATATACATAAACAGCTATAATATTGAACGTCACTCAATTATTCAAACCAATCAACAATTATCACGTTATAGATGTGCGTGCCTGGGTATACGTGCTTTGTATATTTGCGGGTGCTTTTTTAGGTTGATTTTTGTAATGTCTAATAATCTATGCACGTACCTACGTACCTTAGTCAGCACGCTATTTTCTCATTAAACATTTCAAGGCTTATATTTGCCATCCACGTAGTCGTCTTTACCTCAATGTCTCAATATTCCCATATAGGATATTCAAACGCTTCTTTCTCTCTCATACGTTCTGTAGCTTAAACCTTATAGGTGAAGATCCTTAGAGATAATATTCAAACATTAAAACATTTCCTAAAGCGGTAAAAATATCAGACGTTTTATGAAACTTTATCTTGGAAGCGATTTCAAACAATGAGCTCCACTAGTAGTTAAGTAGCTTCGAAACGATTTGAGACAGCATTAAAAAATGAGACAACAGCTATCGGAAGAATTATTTCACGATTGATATCATGATTATTGATATAATCTATATATATATGATCTGTCTACGTAGCTTGGAGCAGTAGGGTTCATTGATTGTAATTGCAAACGGATTCATATACTCATGCAACTCTTTTCCTACCCTCGCGGCTGAGAGAAACATTACTCCCATTAAGATAATCAGCATCAGTGACTAGATCCGATAATACAATACCTCACCCCTATTTTTTTAGTGTATGCCAAGATAGAATTAACTCCTGGCTTCAAATACGTAATAATATAAAGTCGACATTATGTCATTATACAGGACTTCACTCGTAAGATAGTGTATTTATGCCCGAGGGCCGATTTAATTCTGATTATAATCCAAGGGGGGTTGCCTCCAGCTATTCTCCACCTATGCGCAAAGGCCCAAGGTATGCTTCCTAATAGACATCATAAGAGATGCCACTTTCAATATAATTTGGCCCCCTTAACTTGCCCTTCAATTTTTTTTTCGTGTCCTGCAAAGTCGATCTCGCTCTCGAAAAAAGAGAGATGTGTAGTCGACAAACCTCAAAACGGGGACGGGAGCGGGAATCTTGAGAGGCTTCGATATCCCTGATTGCAAATGCCATTTGAAATATCTACCCTGGCAAGATGCTGTTGCTGTCCGTCCAACAAAGGGGAACGCCTGGTTATGTGGGTAAAGGAGTTCATGTATTCGTCGGGCTCCTGATGATCTGCCCTGCACGAAAAAGCGTCGCGTCCTGCCCCTGAAACTTGGAGAGTATGCATTGGTGTGATCACTATAAAAGTGCCTTTGGCAATCCTGCCTTACCGGTAAGTGTATCACCACATATCGTCGTCCTCGTCTTGATGTTGGCGGCGCCCGTTTTCACTATTAGTGTACTGAACGTAAGTAGAATAGTAATCCTTGTCTGCGTCTTGACTACCATAATCATCCATATCTTGGTAATCATTATTTCCACCCATGTTATCTTTGCTATGCTCGTAGTCGTAGATTTCAGCAGCTTCTGGGTAGTCCCCAGCTTCCTGTTGCATGCCGGGATCCCCGTATTGGTTTGATGACTGAGTTTACATTAGATCTAGAAGTTTGGTTATGTTGGTCATATCAACTTACTCGGTGGTATTCGAAGTTGTAGCGGTCAATGCTGTCTTGCGCTTGTTGCTGTTCCATGTATTGTTGCTCTTGTTCACGCCTTCGTCTCTCTTCTTCTTGTTGCAATCTCTTCTGTTGGGGTGATTGTGGGACTTGTATTTGAGGGTGCATGGCTTGGACCTTTGCGAGATACGAGTACATAAAATTGCTGAGCAGGACCTGGCTATATAACGCGCGCCGAGGATTTGCGAGCTTGATATGTGCCATTCTATATATGGCTCGCTCCTCTAGGATGGGGAACCTCGTCCAGTGATAGTCGACATCAGGTCGTAAGGGTCGGTACGGAGCTGGTTCGGGGGACAGCGATCTCTGGGCCTGGTGTTTCTTGCTGGTAGAATCCCTCTCACTTCTCCTCTTGCTACTTCCGAAGAACGAACCAAAGAAGCCATCCTTTTCCTTCTTTTGCTCGCCTGATTTTCGACTGCTTTCCTTTCTCCGTTCTTCCTCTAGCTTGGTATCCACGGTGTCACGGTCAAGCAGTAGACTTTCTCGTCCCTTGTGAAGTGCCGTATCAATCGAAGTTTGTAAAACGTCAAGACGGACATTGTCGTGTGCTTTCTCCACGAATGCCTTAGTCTTAGACTTTCTATTTTCATCATCCTTCTTTTTCTTCTCTTTATCTTCACCCTTATTAAACCACTTCCAAGACGTGGCCTTTGATTTTTCACCCTCATTTTCATTCTTCTCTTTCTTGCTCTTCTTCTCCGGCTTTCTGTCCTCGGGAGTCGTAAATGTTGGGATGAATGTAAGCGATTCGGTACTAGTGGCACCGCTGCCTGGGAACGGTGAAGGATTTTGTGACATATCATTGAGGGTTCGGTTAGAGGCGCTTGATGATCTATTTGGCTGCGAAGTTCGGCTGGTAATTTGTGGCGGGGAGGGACTTTGAAGCGGCTGCCCATAGTTCGGTCTTTTACTTGAGCGTGCTGGCGGTTCGGCGGGTGCTGACGGGGGCGGAGACACAGGCTGAACAGCATTTCGTTGCGAGGATGATCGTTCAGGGAAGGGTCTACTTGTTTCCATGGCTTGTGCTTCAGAAGGTTCTTCCTCGGCAATGGACGTCTCGATCATCTGCGGTGTCGGGGTAGATGTCTTGATAGCCTCAGCGGATAAGGTACGGTTCGGTCCTTGCGGTCTGGTGGGAGAACCCTGGCTTGAGTCTTGTGAGTCATGTTGAGAGCTTTCATACGTGTCTGACCCTGGGTCTTGATTAAATGTTTGCTGCCGCCGCATAGGTTTTGACGGCCGTGAGAAATTCTCGGAAATCGGTTCTGATTGTACCCTTGTCAAACCATATCCTGGTGGTGCTTCAGCAGTTGATTCATTACTGGCTGATCCAGCCGACCCTTCTTCGGGTTTCTTTGCCGTAATACGTTTTGAAAAGGGGAGTCGTTCCTCAGATCTGAGGGAGCCTTGTCGATTCTTTAAACTGCCGCCTTTTCGATATGTGGTACGGGTTGATCGACGTAATCCCATGCCCGGTGCAACAGGGAGGATTGGCATATCGTCCGTATTCGAAGACTCGCCCCCTAGATCCTGGCGTTGAGATTCAAGTGTGAGTTTCTGGACAATCTTCGATGGGTCCTTGACAAGCTCATCCAAACTAAGCTCTGGTGGTCCTTGCCCTGGCTCCCTAAGTGATTTTTGCCTTTCCAATCTTTCAGCACCGTCAACGTACCCTTCCGCACCGTGTCCGCCCGCATTATCGATTTGTCTGGAAAGCATGGATTTCTTTCTCCGCAGCCCACCCGAATCGCTCCTTTCCAAGCCATCTACAGACAAGGTAGACTCAGAAGACCTCCGTTTCATTGACTGGACTCTTTTCTCGACGAAATTTTTGAACTCGGTAGGGGCTAGCTCAGGGTGAACACCGGCAGGAACCCATAGTAATCTCGAAGGGTCGGCATCATCGTCTCCTTTCGGTGCTATGGACGGCATTGCCATGAGAGACATGCCCTGGAAAGGGAGAAGGTCGGGGTCGCTGTTATTCGAGACATCCATGGACATGCGCCGTAAGGCTTGTAGGTTGCTCAGCTCTTGCGCAATATCGTTCGGATTGTCAATATTGGTTATCGGGTACTGCTGGGCATCTTCGCGCATATCGCGGAGCGTGGGCGACATAGGCGAGTTAGGAGATTTCGGGCCTGATTCGAAAGAGCTGCTCCTTGACGTCGAAACCCTCTGGCCAGCGAGCGTCTGGGACTTCTGCGCAGAATTTCCATTCGTTACGGGAGGTTGTAAATTTGTCTTGTCCGAGGTTGTTCGAATAAGCGGAAGCCGTTGCTTATCCGAAGAGGAAGGCTCCGGATCTGGGTGTTGGGCTATTTTCTCACCCTCCGGAGGAGAGGAGATAAAGCTTAAAGGGCGCGAGTCGTAATCATCATCATCGCCGTACATAGTTCCGATGGTCTCGGTTATGTGATGGGTCGGATCGGAGATGGAGAGTTGGTTGGCATGGCCACGCCGACTCGCGAAACTTCCACCGACATCGCGAGGCCGACGAGAGGTCTGAGTGTTTAATCTGAAGTTAGTCGCGAATAGTTTCCAGGGCATACAAAGGGAAGTAAGTAGTATTAAGGACAAAATAAAAGACTCCTGACATCAACACATTGTTGACATGATGAGTTAGTAAATGCATATAGCCAAATGAGGGCCTTCTAAAGCCGGGCCCCAGACATGCGACCATATCTATTGTGTATATATCGGGCAAGATGAGGCGAGATGACGTACCATCATCGAGGGTGTTAGCAACGACCTCGCGTGAGGTCTGAACCTCCAAGATTGCCCCTTAGAATATTGTCGGGTTGCACGAAGCAGGATATCGTCCGGGTCGCGGCACTATCATGGGCGTGACAATGTCGGACTGATCCCTAACGTCGCTGTCGCTGATCGATATTCGATATGTAAACTCTCGTGGATGCATACAATAAGAGGATTCAGGAGGCAAATTTAGGCTGGTGGTATCTGGTGGTATCGGGGTTGAAGCCGGGGTTCGATCTGATTTGGTCTCGGTCTCGACAAAATCGCGGAGGTCGCGTCAGGTGACAATATTACGGTTTCTTGCAATAGATCTTCGATAACGCTTTAGACGATCTCTAAGGAATTTGAGCAAAATAACGTCGAAAATATTAGACGGGGTCGGGAAAGACTGGATTGGACTATGGATTGTATTAAGGTAAATAAGGGGGGTGCCCCGGGTAGTCGGCCGAAAGTTGCAAGTATAGAGTTGTTGGGCTCCGAGGTCGATGTTTATTAGGTAGATAACGAAGTTAGCGGTGCATGGCTCGAAGGGTTCGAAATCATGTTCTGGTCTCGTCTCGTTCCGTCGACTTTTTCTCTTATTATTCTTCGCCAAGGAGTTCCCTGAATAATACCGAATTCCTAGGTAGTCCTAGGTGAAAAATAGAAAGGTATGGTATTGGTATGGTATGGATTGTATGGATGGAGAGGATATGGAGTTATGGAGTCGAGTATTCCCTAAATCCTACAGTGGCATTCGCCCATCGATCTGATGGGGAATAGGTTAACCAATTCTTCTTCGGCTCCCAGGCCAGGGCTAAGTAGACATCGATGGATGCGATGGATGTCCCATTATTTGATTGATCCAGTGCCCTTTCAGACCGTTGCATTAGCGCCGTTCAGAAGCCAGCGCCTGGCCCTTTTTTGGTTGTCGGGGTTAGGTATTTTTACAGGCAGGTTAACCCCTGGATGACTTCCAAGGTAATGGACGATAAGTGGAATAAGTGGATGTCCAGTGCATGTCCAGTCAGGTCAATCAGCTCAATTAGGTCAGTAAAACGTCACGTGTGAACCGCCGGAATGGGAGGAACAAAGGGACTGGCGGCTGCACTGGTACACTGGTTAGCAACTGCCCAGTGCAAAGTTCAAACCCACTGGTCACTACTGATCAAGCAATTGGAAGCCTTAGTTTGTTCGCTATTCCTTCCAGTCGGGGACAATATCCCCTAGCTGCCGCCGCGTCCCACTACCGCTACAAGCTTAGCGGAAGCTTAGTGGAAGGCTAAAATAAATGATTAGCAATGCATCAATGGATCTTTACAGGGGTTTAACCCAGAATACCCAGAATATTAGAACATGCCTCCTTCCATCTGTACTTCCATGTGAGTATCCCGTAGCTACCCATGGATGACTGGACAATTATTCGACTTTATAAACTGGAGAAAGTCAAGCAAAGTCCTGTCAGTCATAATCCTCAGCTTCATGCGATAAGCAACTTCGACAATCCCAATAAATTACAAGCGGCACCAATATCTTAAAATAGCCCAAACCTGGTTTTCCGACTCGCCGAATTGACTCCTATTCGAAGTGAGGCTCTTGAAGGTTCCTGATAGAAATCGCACACCAGAAGCTCTCGTCATATCCACGGACAGGATTATTCATTCGCAACAATTGTCGCGGGCCTACCTGGTATATAAGGTCTCAGAACTACGCCTCTATTGACAATTACTTAGTCATATGTGTCCCCATACACTACCTACTATACAAAATCATACACGAGATCACTATAAGATCTACCTAGCGATTTAAACTCATGGAAACCAACATTACTTGCTTACTTACCTACTAGGTATGAAGCATGCATTTGCAATTTACTGATGTGGACAAGCAACATACCTATACTTAACTTCCCCCTAAAATGTCACAATTAGCTTGATTTACTATCCATATTCCCTCGTCGAGGAATGTTGTTCATTAGGAGCTGAAATACAGTCGGCTATGCGCCGCGCACAACGCTATGGCATGCATATCATACTGCTACCTATGTAAGTGGCTTCGAAATGCATGGCTAACCCGACCTATTGAATCTGGTCAAACGATAAGGTTCGTCTACTACTTCAGCTGCGGCCTGGATTCCCCTGCCACGTTGAAGAAAAGCACCCTTCGTTTTCTAGGATCATTTACCCAATTACTTGTCTTACTCTAGGACTCTGTCGCTGGGCCTGCATTTCGAAGGATTTGAATTCGACCGGGTCGATCGATAATCGACAAGCTGTTCTTTGGTACCGTAGATCCCGACAATATGGGTATCTCCAAACCTAATCTCATAAGCAGGAAGACCCATCGTCGGTCACACCGTTTCATACGAAATTTACTCAATTAACTTGCTTCAAATATGAGCTTAAGTTCTAATATACCGAGAACATCGAATTCTACATGAAGCATAAGATTACTAATAATATATCAATACATATTAGTTCATTAGTCTAAGACGCTCTCGGAAGTTAGGCGGCCCCCAGGTTTTAGATACCCGGGGATAAGTGGGCCAAACGGGATAAATCACCCGGAAGGTGAATATCATTGATGGAACATTGAAGGCTGTATGTCTAGTCAAACTTCCGGAATCTATGTGTTTTAAGGATCGCGCCTCACCGAGTTATACTCGGATTTTTAAAATGCCTAACGATACATTACGGCATAGCACTATAGCACCGATTAATGATCATCGACATGGTTCATTCGACCTTCCCAATATTTTGTTGTTTTGTCTCCACGGTGCTGTCATCCGAACCGCTGTGCCGCCCCAAGGACCCCAACTAACAGGCAGGCTTTGTTTTTTTATTTGAGCGGGGTGGCGCTGTTAGTCTCGGCAGGAAGATGTGACGAGAATATCCATGGATATGTACCTTCTAGCGAAGGAGGTATGTACCTACCTAGGTATATATAAGATACCGTTTTACGGTCTTTACATAATTTGTCGCTTGGCAATTTAATATATGTATCTTGGATGCGCTTCTATAGAATTCAATCTTTAGAAAGGATTCAATATTACAGATGTTTATAGATATTCTATAAATCATCTATAATTCTAGATCCTCACTCGGTACACTTATCGCCTTGATTCTGTGTTGTCGGTCGTCATGGGGTTTCATTCCCCTTTTCCGTTTACTTTTGCTGTTTGGCTTCTAGTTTCTCTTACGGGTGTTGTCGCTCAGAGCTGCTGGAGAGACACAAAATGCACGGGCCCGCAAACAGCTGCTTTTCCTGGTGAATGGGAATCGAATCTTTTTGCTCCATCGACACGTACTGTTACCCCAAAGGCCGTTTTCGACTTGAGTACCGGAGAAAACTCCGATATAAAGTCTGCCTCGTTTGAGAGCACGAAATCAGGTGTCTATTACGATTTTGGCTTTGAAGTTGGAGGTATTGCTACAATTGACTTTTCTGTAGTATCTACAGACGGCGATGGCGCTCTCGGCATAGCTTTTACGGAGGCTAAGGATTGGATTGGACCTGTCTCGGACTCATCGAGTGGCGTATTTACGAGGAAAGATGGCGCGCTTTATGCCAATTTCTCCTCCACAGGAGACAAGACTTATGTCATGCCGGATGAGAATCTTCGTGGAGGGTTCCGATATATGACCTTGTTCCTCACCGGAGCTACCTCCTCTGTCACTATCAATAATGTTTCTTTGGAGATATCCTTCCAACCAACATGGTCAAATCTCCAGGCTTATCAGGGATACTTCCATAGTAGCGACGACGTGCTCAACAAAATCTGGTATAGTGGTGCTTATGTAAGTACTGTTGGGAGCTGCATATTAACTCCTTAAGAACTTGGTAACCATCGGAATAGGCGCTGATTTAATTTACTAGACTATACAAACGAATGCGCTCCATCCCTCAACGGGACGAACATGGCCTGCACCTGATAGCCAATGGGCGAATAATGGTAATATTGGTATGGGTGACACCATAAACACTGATGGAGCGAAGCGTGACAGAACCGTCTGGCCTGGAGACATGGGTGTTGCGGTGCCCTCGTCCTTCTACAGCACCGGGGACCTTGAGTTAGTTTCTCAGATGTCCCAGATCCTCAGGTCTCTTTCCTAACCGTCTGCAGGAGCGTAAAAAACGCATTGGCAACTTTATATGACCTTCAAGTCAGTACTTCTCTATATATTAACGTGGGGCTCTTTGCTAATTATCACCTTGCATGTAGGCAGATAGTGGTTTGCTTCCTGAATCTGGCCCTCCGCTTTTGGCCAAAAACAGTGACACGTATCACATGTAAGACCCTACCTGCCCCAGATCTCTTCCTCTCATTGATTTATCGACGAATTATGCTAAGTTCTTTCGTATTATTAGGTGGATAATGATTGGGACGTACAACTATGTCTTATATTCCGGGGATCTAGACTTTGCCCAAGGTATCTGGGACAAGTATGTTGCAGCAATGTCATTCCTCTCGGGTCAGCTTGATTCGTCCTTAGGTATTCTTAACATCACGGGCTATATACGTGACTGGGGTCGCTACCACGTCGATGACACACAGGCCTCAGCGCAGATGCTTTATTACCGGACGTTGATCACAGGTGCCTCGTTAGCCGCGTGGGTCGGTGACACAACCGGCATCAACTCGACGTGGCTCGATACTGCCGCAAAACTCCAGAGCTCCATCAACTCGCAGCTCTGGGACAAAACTGCTGGTGCATTTTATGATAGCATTGAAGCTCGTAATAACAAGACTGGTTTGTACCCCCAAGATGGAAATTCCCTTGCTTTGCTCTTTGGGGTGGTAAACGCTACAGGAGACGAGGGGCAGACAATTTCTTCGTCTCTTACGAAGAATTGGACGCCGATCGGAGCTGAGAGCCCTGAATTGAGTGGCGAAGTCTCTACGTTCATCTCATCCTTCGAAATCCAGGGGCACCTGTTAGCAGGGCAGACGCAACGGGCCCTCGATTTGATCCGGACTAGTTGGGGTTGGTACTTGAAGAACGAGAATGGTACACAATCAACTATGATCGAGGGCTATCTCACGGATGGAACCTTCGGCTACCGACATGATGCTGGATATGGAGAAGATTACTCATACACATCCCACGCTCGTAAGTACCCATATTCCTCGTCGTTCAGCCACCTACGCCTGAGGCGTTCTTTAGCGGGGTTTACTGATGCGGAACACTCTAGATGGTTGGGCTACCGGCCCTGTCTCGGCGCTGACGGAATATATTGTCGGCATCAGTGTGACTAACCCAGCTGGATCGAGCTGGCAAATTGCGCCTCAATTTGGAGATCTTACCCATGCTGAGGCTGGTTTCACGACCAGCCTGGGAAAATACTCAGCAAGCTGGACGGTAAATGACCGTGGCTACACGTTGAATTACACCGTGCCGCAGGGTACTGTAGGCACACTGATTCTCCCAGTTTCTGCCAACGGTGCGCAGTACAAGTTGACAGTAGATGGACAGGCAATAACGGCAGATTCCGGGAAAGTTGTTGAAGCAGCAGGTAACAGGCAACTGTACACCCTCGTAGGAACAAGTGGGCAGCATCATATCGAAGCCAACTAGGAGCGGGTTTCGACGTGGTGGGCTAGATTATTGTTCCTTTCGAGCCGTGTCGTGGATGCTATAGGCAGAAGGGTATACGTAGTCTTCTACAGGAACCCGGCAAGCAAACCAGACATGTGTATAGAATTGTAACTTTGAGTCATGGTTGAGTTACACATCACTGCTGTAATATAACGTCTTGGTAGTGACGAATGACTCATGCCCAACTTGAGGAACCATTTGCGCTATATTGAGTTAATATGCCAGTGTTAAGAGTAGAGGAAGAATCACATTGCAGTGCTTAAAGTTGTACAGCATGTACGGTTAAGTACCTATGTACCCACATGCATCTATTCCTAATTAGGATATTCAGTTATGCGGGGTAATGAGATCACCTGACCGCGACCCGTTCTCGCGTTAAGCACAATTGCTCTAAACGCGTCAAGCTGTTGAATATTCCTAGAAAACAAATCCGTCCCACCTTTTCTTTCTATCGTCCGTAAACTGATGTCAATCCTAAACTTCTAAACTTGGTTCCTCCAGTTTACCAACCAGGCAACGACCTGCAATTACGCGCTTTGATGCGAATCTCTACAACAATCCTTTATTCCTTTTAGCTTTTTCCAATCCACCCCAATTCCGTAGAGTATTATTTTCGAAAGGGAATGCCTCCAATTTCCCTACATTATTTGCGTATACCAAATCGCGTCTGAAAAGGCACAATGTCGGACCAGAAAAGGTCGAAGCTTTTCAGCCTCTGCACGTTTACCTTCATTCGTTCCTCAGAACTAAGTCAAAACGTGATCGACGAGGTTTGTCGCAGTTGACATAATGACTCTGAATGGATCGCAATGCTAACTTTGTTAAAGCTCACACAGACTATCGTAAAATATGACGGCAAAGTCGAGATTGCGCCGGACAAGAAACCACTAGAGGTCGAAGGACTGACCCATATCATTGCCAACTCGATCGATTTTGAAGATTACACGGAAGCAACAGCAAGGATGATTCCTGTTGTTAAGTCCAAGTGGATCTCAGCGTCCTTAGCAAAGGGAAAACAAGCCCAGATACGCCCTTTTACACCCGATCCACGAATGATCTTCTCCGACGTGATACTGTCGTGCGCCGATATACCTCCCACCGACAAAGAGACAATCATTGGCGCCACAATGGCACTGGGTGGAATGGACTCAGATAACGTCACGAAAATGACAACACATATCTGCGCGCTTTCCTTGGACCACCCGAAATGTCAGCTGGCCAGGGAGAAGAACTTGAAGTGCAAGATAGTTCTCCCCCATTGGTAAGTAATCTCTTCCGTCCAACAAGTGATGCTCTAGGTCTAATCTGTCCAGGTTTGATGACTGCTTCAAGTTAGGAAAGCGCATCTCCGAAAAGCCGTATTGTTTGCCGAACAACGAGATAATGAACGCCGGCCCCGATGATCCAGTAAGAGTACCGTCCAGCCAGCATCTTGAGGGTGCTACTTCTGCTCGCCCAGATTATTTGCCTAATCCTTCAGATGCCGAAGGAGGCCGTCCTACTTTGACTGCATTTAAGAATAAGTCAATTATGTTGTCGGCAGATTTATCGATTACAGATCGTCTAAGAGAAATCATTCGGGGATTGATCGAGAATGGCGGAGGTCAAATGACAGATGACGTTGAAGCGTGCAACTGGTTTATCTGCCAATATCGCGATGGACCAGAGTACGTACACGCCGCTCAAGCTGGCAAATCAGTTGGAAACCTGTCTTGGCTGTACCATGTCATCACCCACAACCAGTGGACGGATCCTTGTCACCGTCTTCTCCATTACCCTATTCCGCGTGACGGAATCCCGGAATTTAAGGGGGCGAAAATTACAGTGTCTAATTACGGAGGCGAGGCCCGTATATATCTGGAAAACCTGATTATTGCCGCTGGCGCAGAATTCACAAAAACTATGAAGGCCGATAACACACATTTAATCACCGCTCGAGATTCCGGCGAAAAATGCGAAGCTGCTAAAGACTGGAAAATTAAGATCCTCAATCACCTTTGGATCGAGGATTGTTATGCAAAAAGCGCGATGCTAGACCATTCGGCGGCCAAGTACCATTGTTTCCCGGCTTGTACGAATCTTGGAGAGGTTATTGGCAAGACATTTTTCGACGAGAAGCAACTGGAAGCTTTGTATTTCCCGGGTAAGCAAGAGATTAGCTCCTCATTGCCAAAGCGCCCTAAGCGTAAGGCAAAAGATATGGCCGATGAGAATTCGTATCCAGATGGCCCGGCTGAAGGTGTTGTAATTGGCCGTCAAGCACATAAGGAGTTTGATGTTATGAAGGATAGCCCAGAGGAGCACGCAGAGAAGACGACCGACGTCTTTGGAGTACCTGCGCCTGCAAAGCGTCGCGCTGTAACAGGCCAGTTCGCGACTCCGGCTAAGGGCCGTCATGTCCGGACTGGCAAAGAGAATGAGACACCCTCTACGGTCTCTTCGGCAAGCCGAAGTGCCAAAGACAAAGCACTAAATAGGCTGTCGGTTCTCGCGCCTGACATACAACTGTATGAGAAGGAAAAGAAACGAGGACTCAAAGATGGTCACGGCCCCTGGGGAGGTAAGCGAGCAGCTGATCACATCGACCGAGAACATCTCAACCGCCGCAGCGTTTCGAGCCCGGTTACCGCAAATGAGGAGAAAGAGGCTAAGTCGGAGAAGCGGCCGGCGAAGAAAGCGAGGCCAATGTTGCCCGAGGTTAATGCGCGTGTGGTGCTCACTGGATTTCAGCGATGGGTTAATGACAAACATCGCGAAGATGCTGATCGCGTAGGTTCCCCCGACTTTTACGTCACGAATTTTGCTAATACCTTTATAGAAGAAGCTACGTGACCTCGGTATTGCCGTGGTGCTGGATGGTCAAACATGCGATTATCTCGTAGCCCCACATCTAGTTCGAACCGTCAAGTTCCTTCGCAATCTATCGAAGGGCGCCACTATCGTATCTTCGAGCTGGATCGAGCAGTGTCTTGACCAGAAAGAATTCCTCGACCCACACGAGTTCATTCTTAAGGACAAGGAGAACGAGGATAAATTTGGCATTAAGTTATCAAGTTCCGTTGACAGGGCCCGCAAGAATGCCGGCAAGCTTCTCTGGAATACGCCTATCTATTGCACAAGTAACATCAAGAATGGTCCGGATGGTTACCGACACATTGCCGAGGCCAACGGCGCCATGTTCATGATGTATAATGCAAGAAGCGGTACAACAATCAAACCTACCAAGCCCGAAGAGGACGAAGGCGGTCCGGATCCGGTGTACCTGCTCAGCAACACGAGCCCGGAGGAGAAGAGATTATGGAAGAGGTTCGAGGACATGGCACGAAACGGCAACATGGAACCGCGCATCGTCGCCGCGGATTGGTTGCTGGACGTGGTAATGAATCAAAAGGTTATGTTCGACGAGAAATACCTAGTAACGAATTTCTTTACTTGAGGAATTCATTGACTAAGGGCGAGGCGAGGCGTTTTTCCGCGGATACTAACTTTTAATGTTGACGTTTATATGAGTTCCGTTGCATGCATGGTTCGAGATCGGGGGGAGGGGGTGGCGTTTCGTGCATGGGCCGCATATAGATCCGATGCTATTCGGCCTCTAGTCGCTGATGGGATTTTATTCCCACCTGTTGTTATTATTCCGGCCTCGCGTAGCTGCCAGCCGTGGCCGTCGAGACCGTTTTTGTAGATATTATATGAGATGTTCCTAAGAGGAACATGCAATGCATAAAATTCCACATCAGAAAAACTTGACACCTTGCTGATCCTCTTGTCCGAATATTTGTGCCTTGCCGCGCTTGACGAGGACTTGTAGCGCTTTTTGAAGGATGTCGGGGTCGAGGCCGTGGAATTCTGCGATTTGTATAGATTAGTACTGTATTCCTTGATTTCGAGTTTCAAAATTTGAAAGATTGGATAGGAATTCGTAAATTGACAATCATAAAAATCTAACTCACCAGTCCCTTTCGTGCCCTCACCCTCCGTCAATTCATACAGCGTAAGCACACTGTTCTTCTGCGCCGTCTCCTCCACCCACCCCTCCACCAACTCCGCCCACTCCTCCGGCGTCTTCCAGTAGATCCAAAATACGTCACCGGCCGCCTCTTTCCCTCCTCCTATTCCGCCTATATTGCCGATACTGCTTATACCCCCACCCCCGGAACCGCTCGATACAGGCTCGGCCCGCCCCTCCCGGCGCATGAAATCCAGGACCTCGCGCGCGTCGGCTAGACGGAGGGATTTGTTTAGGCGGCGGTTGCGGAAGAGGTCTTCGTAGGGGGATCCTTCGTACGAGAGGGAGAGACGGAAGAGTCGGTGGTGACGGCAGTAGGAGAGGATTAGTGAGGACCATTTTTCGAGCTGTGCGTGCAGGGTCGTGAGGTTTGTTTGCTTGGTGAAGAAGGGGGGGAAGTTGTATTCGCGTGGAAAGTCGAAGGTGGAGGATGTGGTTGTTATTGATGATGAGGCGGGATTGGGGAGAGAGGAGGGTGTGGAGGTCGTTGGGACGAGGGTTGGCGTTGAGGTTGTGGCGACGGACATTGTGGGAGAGTAAGAAGATGATGGCCGAGATGGATGGAAGAGGAATGGTGATGAGAGTGAGGGATATGCGACGGTATATATCGTAGTCAACTCGTTGCTGAATGATATCTTATAGCTGGTAGTGAATAGATAAGTAGATGATGTGAAGTCGAGGTTTAGCGGGGCTTTGACGTCGAGCCAAGCTATAGGTACCCTAGAGCTTAAACCCCGCTATGATTATCACTATAGTTATCGATAGCCTATTTCATTAGCCGCTAAAGCCCCCTATTTAGTGCTTACCTTCTTCTGAGATTAAAAACTACTAATAAGTATCCATTCACGTATTCAGCACGCCAATTTATTTTTGTCCATGTATTGAAACTTGCGTTATAACAATCGTTCGTAAGAATAAGACCATCCCAGGTAACAGGTATCCCTAACCATCATTCAGAACGTCTACTACATCATTACGGTCATCACTTGTAGTCCAACCGAACTCCATACAAGGCAACCACCGTGAAACGCCAACGCAGCAACCGGCCCGATATACCTACCTAGGTAATCAAGCAACTGAACTCAAATCACATCTCAACGCCACGGGTATCATCTCTCATCTCATCACTACCGAGTTCCTTCTCGAGCTCGTCTGCTACGAAGCTTTCATAGTCTTCCAAGTTCTTCTGGATGTGCACCTTGAACTTGATGATATCGTTGAGCATTCTCTCGATCTCGGTGTGTAGCTCCTCGCGTAGCGCGTTTGCTCGTAGGGTTAACTGTTCATATCTAGATTTGTCATTAGTACATGGTATAGTAGGTTAGATGAAACATCAACAAGGGGGAAACATACTCGATGTTGGTGTTCATCTCTCTTTGCTCCATCAGCTGAACGGATTCGGAAAGTTGGGCTCGCATTTTGGCGAGTTCCTTTTCCATCTTCTCGATCTGTGCATCCGAGGCTAATTTCTGAGTGCTAGTGACCTCCTTGGTCTTCTCGTACTCCTCTTCCGCGGCTCTGACTCTGTGTTCTAGAGCCTCGACTTCGTTTCGTTTGTCCTCAATTGCCTCCTTAATACCATCGAGCAGATCGTGGTCCTTCATCATAATATCTATGGCTGCAGTTCGTCGTTCTGAAATCTCCTTCCTCAGGGCTGCGAAGTCGTTCTTAACGCTCCCGCGCAAATCCAAATTCAAAATATGCGCTGGTTGGTAGCCGGTCACTGCATCAGCTAGTAGGCGCTCACTTCCTCCAGTCGAGTACGACCCCTTCATGATGGAGCCGGTGAAGTCTGACTCATTGACGGTCACGGATAATTCGTATGCCACACCTTTGGCATTTACTGCTGACGCAGGAATAAGGCCGATCTGGTAAGCGAGGGTGTTGTACTTGTCGACGAGTCTCTCTAGCTCGTCGAGTTTGCGGCTGGCTTCCATTTCTTTCTCTGCTACTCTTTTCTTTCCTTCGTCCAGTCGTTGTGTAGCAGACTCGATGCCTTTCTGAAGTCTTTCGCGTTCCGAGGTCATGCGGTCAATATCCTGCATGCTAATACCTTGGCCGTCGACTTCCTTCTGCAATTCACGGCGCTCTTCTTCTGCTTCATGAAGCTCCTCCATTAGCTTATCGAGTTCTTCTTGAAAGACTTTAATGCGACCTTCGTATTTTTCAATCCTTGATGAAGCAATCGTATTGTAATCCTCAAATTTGACCTTGTCCTCTTCCATGACCTTGAAATCTCTATCAAGACGATGAACATCAGGGGCCGACTTCTCTAGATCCTCGATTTCCTGGAGAAGTCGAGCGTTCTCCGCCTCGAGCATCTCCAGTTCTGTTGAATATTTGGAGTTTGACTCCTCAAAAGCTCTGGCCATCGCTCCCACATGGGGTGCAAGCACTCTCTCTACATCATCGTCACCAGAGTTTTCGTCCATACCAAGCCAGTCGTTGTACGCCGAACATAGAAAGTCGAAAATGATATGATCACTAGTCACGTCAACTCCGCTCTCTATACAAGCTTCATCGTAGCGATTGCACGAATAACCCTCAAGCATCTGTGCTAATTGCATCATCCAATGTAGCAAGCCTAAGAAGGTGCTCCAGTTCTGGCCACCCACCGCAGATATTTGCGACTTGGTAATACTCTTATCGTAAGGGTAACGTAGTTGCTTTAAGATTGGAGGGACTTCCTGGTCGATGTTCTTCTGAAAACGATAGCTCGGGTCGATGCGATGGTATAGCCATTGGAACATATAGTTAAAATCTTTTTGGGTAGGCGACTTGATTATGTTATGCGATAGCGTGTGTTTCATTTCCATCTCAAAGTTGTGTTGCGATAAATAATCTAAGAGTTCTTGACCAATTTTCGCCTGGAACGATCGATCCTTCAACGGTCGCGGGTCGCGTGGTACGCCAGCAGCCTGAGGCGCTTGTTGGAAGAAGCTCTGGTGGCTTCCGGGAGCGTTTGTTGATGACCGAGAACGGTAGACACTGCTCCTTCGTCCGCTCTCCGAGTTTCGCATGGGCACACCGCTAGAAGCGTAATTTTTTATCGTAGAACCGGGAACATTCTGAAAGGATGAGCGCTTCACTGATGACATTCCTACATCGGCTAAGTTGGCGCCGCCGGATGAAGATCGCGAAAACATAGGCTGGCTAGGACGAGCGAGGAGGGATTGCCTAGATCCCGACGTTGATCGCATGTTGCTGCTCATAAACATGTTACCGCCATTTCCGCCAATCGAGTTCGATCTCTTCATCGCTGATGCTGGTTGAGGTATAGCAGAATTGGGATTGATGCCACCAAGAGTCTGGTCGTGGTCAGATCAGTTAGTTACACATATTTTGATTGCGCGCAACAAAGGGGTATTGGATTAAAGCAACAAAATGATTGCGCGTTGGGCGCATTACTTGTCATACCTCTCGCGGACGACGGACACTCCAAAGTCCCGTCTCTTGGGACATTATGATAGAATGTAAAAAATGCAAGTGCAAAAGAATAGAGGAAATCCTTTTCTTCTAATAAGATCAAGAGTTTCCGAAAGTTTGTGTCCTGTAAAGTTTAGCAGCAAGTTGGAGATTGGAGAAACAGAAACCGATGATTTGAATGGCTCGAATGCGGGTGCCAAGTGCCTGCATTTTGTCGGTGCCCGATTTCCCCGATTTAAGTAAACAAAGCACAAGGCCCTGTGATTGGCTAATGCAAGGCTACGTCAACAAACCCAATCTTAGCACTGGGTGGAGATGTGGGGCTGCGCCGCTAAAGAAACAGCGCTATCCAAAGCCACAATCCACTCACTGTAGGTGCTGGGATCTATCGTCTTTAGGTAACCTCTCCCACCCTTTAAACTTCGTTGTTACAACGTTCACCTAGCTTTTGCAACGACCTTTAAACTCGTTTCTTTCGAAGACCAAGGCTTCTCTTATATAAAACGAAAATTTCAAACCTTCGAAGGATGCTTTCCTTTGCGTCGCCATGGTGCGAAAAATCCTGATCCTCACAGGTGCACCAGAACATCATAAACTTGATTGGAAAGAGTCAAATCTTGTGAACCACTTTTTAGATCCTATCGCACACTTTGCCGGCATACCAAATGTCGCAACCTCAGATGAGGCTGTAGGATCGGCTCTAGATGTCGCTGTCTGGAGATCTATACCACTTAAGAAAACAACCCTGCCAACGGGCTTCTCCCAGCTTCACCAAATAACGTCAGACTATCGCGGAGATGGTGGCTTTTTCACGACTTTTACCGCTTCGCAGGAATCTGCCTCCAGCTTGACGGGAACTAGCCAGACGAGCCAGGAAATACTAGACCAATTCTACGACCATTCCATTGCTATTCATGACGACATACCATCATCTCAGCTACCAACTTTGAGCTTGAGTACCGATGAGTCTTCATTCAATACTACCGAAGAAAGGAGTACTCATTTGTCGACACAGAGCAGCAGCTCTTCTGCTCGCCAAAACAGAAAATTTCTTCCTCAGTCGGGTCACCTAAGTGACCTTGAAGATCTTCCAAATGGGTCGTATCTTCAGTCCATCTCACCTCAGACAATGACAGTAAACCTCATCGTCGGTATAATCTCCGTCGCAGAGCCGCGTACCGTTAAAACTAGATGGGGCACGACAAAATCTCTAGTTGAATTAATTGTTGGTGACGAGACGAAGTCTGGTTTCAGTATCAGTTTTTGGTTATCGGTGGAATTCAACGAGTCTTCGGCTAAGATACTTAAGGAGCTGCGCAGACAGGATATCGTGCTTCTCCGCAATGTTGCACTAAGCGTCTTTATGAAGAAAGTACATGGGCACAGCTTAAGGAAGGGTCTCACCAAGATCGATCTTCTTTACCGGAGGAAGTTGGACAGAAGCGACCAAGGCGGTCTTTACAATGCGAGGGATGTCTCGTCAAAAAAGCCGGCTCACCCACAATTGTTGAAGACAAGAAAAGTACGAGAATGGGTTATGAATTTTGTTGGTGGCGGTACGTCTCTCGGAAAGAGAAAGCAGAAGGGAAGGCCTGTAAGAAGTTGGGATATGCCGCCGGACGATACCCTATGAATTAGTTTATGGAGATGGTGCATCGAAGGTATAAGGAATGTCACAGTCAAAATGCTGTCGCTCAAGTATTCTTTTGGGACCAGAGGCTTTAACTATTTCGATCTCGAGATTGGTTCCCACAAAGATGACACTTCAATCCAAGCAGATGGGAGTCTTGCCAGTGGCCGTAAGTCACAAGGGTTAAAATACGTTAAACGTTCTAAACTAATATTATTCTAGTAATATCTACTAGGTTCCTATATACAATTCCTACATGGCGTAAGAGGATTCTGTCTAGGCAAACACATATTAGCCAATCAGATAAATCAGATCGGTCTGATGGGAGTATAACAACACCATATACTTCACAGGGGATAAGATAGTGTGGCATACTCGCATGATATAGTACGTACGTGACTGAATTGGCCAATGGGAGCTTAGCTATTGTAGCCGGTGGCTTGGCTCGTCATTTACCGCTTACCCTTTCCAGCTTGATTTACCCCTCCATCGAGATTTTTCGCCCCGCCATTGGCAGTATGAAAATTGCGATTTAGTAAGAGAAAAAGATCGCATACTAGCTATTCTCTTGCATCTATGTACTGCATAGTCAGATCACACCAGGTACATAAAAAAACATAACGCGGGATTCCTAAGCTAATTTATTTCTTTTCCTTCCTTGTGACCTACCCCGAGCTGATCAGGTTAGATTCTTCCCCAAGGGATTCCTTTCCTCGGGTTATTTGTCTCCTTTCCCCCATCGACGAGAAGAGAAGTTTGCGCCGCGCGCTCGTCTTCCTACTTACTGCGCGATAAACCATAGCCTCACGTCGATCACCTACCTACTAGTTAGCAATCTAGCCTCGCACAACGACCTTCAGCCATGGCCGGTTACGATTATTACAAGACGCCTCTTGACTCCCGCTACTCTAGCGAGGAAATGAAAAAGCTTTTCAGCCAGAGAAGTAGGCACGGCATTTGGCGCCAGCTCTGGCTGTGGCTTGCTGAGTCCGAGAAGGAACTCGGCGTCGGGACCAGTAAGAACTTGACTATTGGCTTTACGACCCTAGAAACGTGTATTGACCTGTGGCGCCACCGCAGTCACGGACGAAGCACTCGAGCAGATGCGAGCCCACCTTACTGTAACGGACGATGACTTCGATGTTGCGATAGAGGAGGAGCGCCGTCGCCGACACGACGTTATGGGACATGTCCATGCCTACGGCGTTGCAGCACCGGCGGCGGCTGGTATTATCCATGCTGGGGTATGATTATATCCTGAACTTGTGTGATCGTCTACGTGCTAATGTCTCGTAGGCTACTTCGTGCTATGGTAAATTGCCATGTAGTTTCTCTTTCCTACCATGTTGTTAATCCCATTGTAGTTACTGATAATACTGAATTAATCCTCATACGTGAGGCCATGGACCTTCTCCTTCCTAAGCTGGCCAAGGTCATAAGGGTGAGTTCCCCTAGAAACGGATATATAGCATATAGCTTGATCCGTCATACACGAAACATGAGGGTGCTGATACAATGTAGTATGTGATAAAACAGACTCGTTCTTGCAATATATCCTATATCACACATTTTAAAAATGGTGCAATTGGCTGGGAAGGAGGCGCCATGGCAGAAGATACTGACTTTACGAAGCAACCTAGCCAACTTTGCGCAACAATGGAAGGATGAGCCAACTCTTGGTTATACCCATTACCAGCCTGTAAGTAGTCCCCACAGATCAATCTTGGCTCCCCAATTCCTGCTATAACAGTAGCTTAAGCTCTATCCAACGACTCATCAGTATTATAAAACATGAGAAAAGCCGCTGATTTTCATTTTTAGGCCCAATTGATTACGGTGGGAAAGCGTGCCGCTCAATGGATCCAGGAACTTGTCATGGACCTCGAGGACATTGAACACGTCCGCAAGGAACTCCAATTCCGTGGAGGACAGGGTACAACCGGAACTCAAGCATCTTTCCTGGAGCTATTTGGCGGCGATGAATCCAAGGTTGATCAATTGAACGTTCTTTTGTGCAAGAAGGCTGGATTTCCCGGCGTAAGTAACTTCCAAATTGTCCTCGAACATAAAAGTGCTAACCCTACCTTTTTAGTGTTATTCTATCTCGACGCAGACTTATACACGAAAGGTCGACCTCCGGGTGGCTAACGCCATCGCTGGATTGGGTGCTACTGCGCAACGTATTACATCTGACAGTATGTGTCTAATGGCCCATGTAATTGAATGGCGACATTAGAAACTGACTATGATAGTTCGCCATCTTGCCAACCTCAAGGAACTGTTCGTATTATTGTTCTCGAGATTCGTACTATCGTAAACTAATAACAATTATTAGGGAAGAGCCTTTCGAGAAAGATCAGATCGGAAGCTCTGCGATGGCATACAAGAGGAACCCTATGCGGTACGCTATATCTTGCATCACAGTGAATGACATTCTTATGTTAATACACTGCTGACTTACTTTAACCCTAGCTCTGAGCGTATCTGCTCTCTTGGTCGCAAACTTGCAAGCCTTCCGGTCAACTTCTCCAACACATTCTCCGCACAATGGTTAGAGAGGTCTCTAGACGATAGCGGTATGTATTGGTTCCGATTTTTAATTAGATCCTGTCACTAATGTGTAAATATTACAGCCATCCGCCGCATTGACATTCCCGAAATGGTGAGCTACAGCGCCCTCTTTAGATAACCGTGAGAGCTAACAATTATCAGTTCCTCCTTGCAGACGCCATTTTAATTGGCCTTGACAACGTGACTAACGGCTTGGTGGTTTACCCCAAGCGAATTGACTGGCGTAACAGACAGGAACTTCCCTTCGTACGTCCATTTTAACATTTACCTAAAATCCATTTAATGAAACATACTATAATTATTCTCCTATGATTAACAACGACTAATATCTAATTATAGATGATCACCGAAGCTATTCTCATGAAGATTGTCTCCAAGGGAGGTTCCCGACAGGAAGCCCATGAGAAAGTCAGAGTACTCTCGCACGAAGCAAGCCATGTTGTCAAGCATGAGGGCGGCAACAATGACCTCATCGAGCGCATTAAGAAAGACGATTACTTCAAGGACATTTGGGGTGACCTTGATGCGATGTTAGACCCTAGGCTCTACACTGGCCGAAGCGCCGTAATTGTAAGTTTTATTTCGTATAACGGTTGTATTATATTTTAGGGGTGTTTCCCCCGTCAGACAGTCGCTAACTCCGGAAATTTCAGGTTGAAAGATACTGTGGCAAAGGTGGCGTGGTTGAAAAGAAGCTAGCGCCATACCACGACTACATCTCCAAGGCTGAGACTGCTCAACTCAGTCTCTAGTCATCCTGAAGAAATCTTCATCGCCAACATTTCTTCCAGATGCCAGGACCCCTTTAATAAAGCCTCATCGCAGCGGCTTCAAGGCAGTCCGTCGCATTTCTCTGTTTGTTTTTAATTTTCTTTTATATGAAGCACGGAGTTCGTGGTTACGATAATTACGCCGCGAGGTACGGAGGAAAAAAAAGGTCTGTATAGCAAAAAGACATGGGGAGAGTCACTACAGGTAGAAAAAGCTCAGTGTAGCACGACATGGAATTCCTTACACAAGGCTATTCATCATGAGAATAGAAAGAATATGACTTGCGTCTTATTATAAAAACTATATACAATTTATCAAAAAGGGGATATGTGGTTTTAATATATACGAGAGAATATCAAAAATAAAATCTTAGATGTCTCGTCGACCGCCACTGCTAACTTTATTTTATTTGCAGGGGTTCAAGCTCGCGGCGCTTCCGGCGTCCTTGGGGATGGCCCCCGCCGCGACGGCGGACTTGTAGCACCACCGCCACTCGTCCATGCCGCCGATCCAGTTGCACTTCCAGGCCCAGAAGACCCAGCCGCCGGACTTCTCGAAGGTGGTCACTTGCGCGGCCCAGTACTTCTTGTACCAGTCAATCTGGTCGGGCCGGTTCTTGATCTGGAACTCGTTGTTCGACTGCACGGAGTCGGCGACCGAGAGGGACCACTCGCCGATTATGACGTCGGAGCCCCCGCGGTTGTCCTTGCAGGCCGCGGAGATGTAGCCGTCTTTGGTCGTCTTGACGGAGGTGTCCCATTTGTAGTACTTGTGGTCGTCGTAGAGCGCGTTGGTGGTGGAGGGGAGGTGGGATTTCGGGTCCCCGGAGCCCCAGGATTTGTCCATCATCTGGATGTTCAGCTGCTGGTTCTCGGCCACGTTCAGCTTCTTCTCGGCGTTGCGGATCCGCGTCCACGCGTTGGGGTAGTAGTTGGCGACCATGTCGGCTGCCTGCGAGGGGTAGTCGCCGGAGTGCACGGGCTCGTTGATGACCTCGAGGGTGCCGACCGTGCGGTAGCTGTTGTTCGTGTGGATGCGCTCAGCCATCCACTCCAGGAACTTGTACCCTCGCTCGTAGTTGTCCTTCGTGTAGAAGCCGGGCTTGCTTACCCCGTGGCCCGTGTACTGCTGGTTGGGGAATTGCGCGCCGGGACCGCCGTGTAGGTCCATTATCACGTAGATGCCCGCGTCGGCGCACCATCCGACTAGGCGGTCCAGGTACGTGAGCCCGCCGCGGGGGAAGTACTCGCCCTTTTGAACGAGGTCTTCGCGGATCCAGTAGCCGACAGGGATACGGACTGTGTTTAGTCCGAGACTCTTGATCTGCTTGATGTCGTCTTGTGTTGTCCAGGTGTCCCAGTGCTTCTTGAAGGCGGCGTCGGCTTTGTCTTGGCCTAGCTTCTTGACGCATTGCCACTCGTCGTTGGAGCCGCCGCAGCCCACTATAGTGATGATTGTTAGACATCGGTGTTCTGAAATGCTGATAGCATGTACGGAGGGTTCACTTACTGCTGTTCCATTCATCCCCGGCCATCCATGGCTCAATGATGAATTGCGACCCAAGGTTTACACCACGGATCTTGCCGTTGTTGAGCCATCGCCTGCTAGGTTGGGCGGACTCGCTTGTGGATTCAAGGGCTATTATATCTGTTAATAGGTTTCCTTGAATTGGATGGAAGATACCTTACGGATAGCGGTTGCAACCCTGGCGCTAGCAAAAGCTAGGATTGCTGTCAAAACCGACTTCGACAGCATTTTGATAAAGGAAAGAGTAGACGAATTTTCAAATCCCCTCTGCGGAAAAGACTGTCTTTGGAAAAGGAACTTAGGGTGAAGAGAGTAGAGAACAAGAGCCTTTGTTTACGAAGATGGCCATGTTTTGTACTGTCAAAGATGGAAGGTGTTTATTTTTAGGGACGACTCGGATAGAACATTTGAGGCTCTGTAGGATCGTTCCCCCTGGGCGAATGGGGGCGATCTGCCGAGTTGTCACCTAGCTGCCATGAGAAACTGGCGTCAGCAATATTGGTTAAGGACCTCGTCTTCAAATTAAAAAGCTATTGGTATACAAGGATATGTCGATAGTATTGATGCGTCAGAAGTTTCTTTCTCTTTAAGCTTACTTATAGATGATGCTAGATTTTGCTTGAGTTGGAGTGCTCTCTTGAAGTCAACTCTATTAAAACTTGGCATCTTATGTTTAACGGTAACTCGACGATACCTACTCCTATAGGTACTGAAAGCCTCCGTAGATGTGGAAATTGAAGTCGCGCCTCCACCGTTAGGGCTGATCGATATTGATTGATAACATTTCTATTTTTATCGACAGCTAGGCATGTGTACTCGTGCCATTGATCTGAATTGCCTGTTCCTTACCCCATGGGTCGCATGGGTATCGCCAATTTCCTTTCACAGTAAGCTTAAACTACCTGCTAGGGATGCATCAGCTGAGGGAGCTAGGCTGTTTGTAGGTGCATTAGCCGAATCGATGGGCTTCAGCTGTCGCTTTCTCTGGGGCTTGCATGTTATATATTAGAGTCCTAATGCCAAGAGACTCAATCTCGCATTCGGTTTACCTAGAGTAAATCATTCTTGCTCTGTTTGTGCTTTTCTCACAACATATTGCTTACGGTTAGATGTTTGCTAGGAGGCCGGATTCCTATTTCTGTTCTGCTGTCGCGATAAAGTTAGTAAATAAGTGTTGATCGGCAGTGTTAATCCACCGAGTAGGCTCCGATTAATGAAAAATAGGGGTTATGTGTTACTAATGCCACTCAAGCCATCACTGATCACTATCGCCCACCAAATATGTCGTTTTGAATATATGCCACTGAGACAACTGTAATATCTCCTTTACGATGGCACCGCAGTGCCTAGGAACAGGTAAGTCGAAAACTTGTCTTTAGACTTTGACAGTATCTAATCGAACCACAACGTTCGATTTGCTGATCTTAGAGCTTAGAGAATAATGCATCTCTACGCCCATTCCTGAAAGGATCTGATTCGCGATGATAGTGAGTCTTTTCCCTCCGTAATCCTTTCTGAGAACTATAACGTTGTTGCCCATCGCTGCATTGAGATGCAATGGCTTGAAAAATGCACAATATGAGCTAGCATGTACCCGCTCCACGCCTTAAAGCTTCCCAGCACTATCGTTAGTGGATGTTTTGACTCTCAGCGCGTTACTCGCTGGCTAAGGCATACTTGAGGGGCTTGCTAGTCACTATTTTTAACGTCCATCGGAACTCCGAACGGTCAATAGGGTGTCTTTACTCATATTTGATCTCACTGAAACGACCAACCAGGCAACCCTCACCGAGTAAAACGACATCATGATTTCCTCAGGAGTAGATGGATGCAAGAATTATTTTTGGCCGTCGTTCCCATGGTATTTGGCGCAGAGTATACTAGTTGTTTATCGTTTCCAAATAATTTTGGCAAGTATTCTCCTAGGTACTAGGTACTTACCTAACTGCAGATAGGGAGTCGGTGCCAATTGATTGCCGTTGTGCGCGCTAAATTTATGCCAGTTTCTCTCTCAGTGCTATGGCAGCCCCTGATCATAATCTTTTGCTGGCTATCTTCCGCTGCCGTAGCGAAGAATCCTAGCGAGATCTCAGCAATTAGGCGGTCTTCTTTGGGGGCTCTAAATAAGTCCCTAACGGTAGAACGGTTTTTGAGCTAGCGATGCTGACAGCGAAAGCCGTTAGTGCACTGAACCACTACCTAATCCGATAGACCACTTCAGCGACAACCAAGAAGCAATGTTATAAATGATACCCTGTCTCTTCAGGCTCGACCCTTTACCGTCTTAACAATACTGCGCATGAATGCGCTTGAGAGATCGGAGCGTCCCATATGATTTATTTCGATATAACCGTGAATGAAGATTGCGAGGTCGAAACGGACGAAAGTCACAAAAGGTTTTGAGATAAACAACTGCTATCGTTTACTCACTAAAGCGGCCACGAAGGTAGCTACGAGCGACAACTGCCCCTTCTGTGGAAATAATAGTCCCGCGGCGTAGCGCTCTTACTCCGTGAGAAGGATAGTGGGGTACGGGTACCTACAGTTCCCCAGACGGCAGTTGTGATGCACCCCCGGCCCTTAGTTCGCAAGTGCCGTACGCTGTAGTTGAGCCCCATAGGTCTTGCCCCTGCTGCCTCTAGCAGTCATCGGTCTGCTTATATCGCGGCAGGGCAAGCGATTCTCGCTTATTGCAGCGTACCATTTCTGCATTAACGAAGTTCCCCACGGGTGATGGGTCATTTTTTGACAGCTCCCCGTCCAATTTCAACGTCGCAACGGTTGGAACCTTTGTGGCAATGCCGCATAAGATTTTGATATCACTGGTCCGTGAATACGACTGCCAATCTCGCAGTCTCGGTCTGACTCACCTATATTGTAGATATATTCACGAAAATTCTCTTTGGTTTGCGATATTGTGTTAATTCGACTAAGTTTCCTAATTCACTGCTCAATCCCATGTAGGCGATAAGTGCTAGACGCCCGCGATGCGACCTCCCGACGACCCTTCTGCTTCTTCCCCTGACGCCGCTATGGCCCCACTACCTTCCACAAGCCCGGGGCCCTCGGCGCCCGAAAAAGCCAATACTCAAGAAGCAGCCATGCAATCTCCCCAGGAAACCTCACAAATTGAACATACTACTCAAGGTGCTCGAGATGTAGAGAAGAGCGAGCCTGCTGTTGACGCAGTGACTGCTGAGGTTGAGCAGGAGTATCCTTCATTCTGGAAGTTGGTCCTCTTGACAATTGCTCTTTGCATGGCAATGCTCGTCGTGTCGTTGGTAAGTCTTCTGTAGCTTTAACTTAATAATGCCTGTTTGAACCTACTTTTCTAATATTACGCCCCCTAGGATGGAACCATTCTCGCAACCGCCATTCCCCGCATCACCAACGATTTCAACTCACTAGACGATGTTGCATGGTATGGGAGCTCGTACCTCTTCGCCGTCTGCGCTCTGCAGTTGATGTTCGGCAAGTTTTACATCATGTATCCTGTGAAATGGGTCTTCTTGGCTGGTGTAATTCTCTTCGAGATTGGTTCCCTCATCGCTGGCGTCTCCCCTTCTTCGGCTGTGCTTATTGTTGGAAGAGCCGTTTCTGGCATTGGAGCGGCAGGAATTTTTGCTGGTGCCATTATTATTCTAGCGACTTCGGTCCCTCTGCGGCAGCGACCTATCTATACAGGCCTGTTAGCGAGTATGCATGGTATTGCTAGTGTTGCTGGTCCCCTGTAAGGAACCTCCTTTCCTGCTGTATCGGCATTATCTAACTTGAGCGATAGGCTGGGTGGCGCCTTTACTGACCACGTAACGTGGCGCTGGTGCTTCTATATTAATCTTCCGCTAGGGGGCATCACCGTTGTGTGCTTGATTTTCTTCCTGCCAGCTAAACCGCCGACACAAACTGGATTGCCATGGAAAGAGCAAATCAAACAATTCGACCTTCCTGGTACTTTCTTTTTGATCCCCTCGGTTATCTGCTTGCTCTTGGCCTTACAATGGGGCGGTGCTGTATATGCCTGGGATAATGGCCGTGTTATTGCTCTGTTCGTTGTTTTTGGCGTGCTGGGCATTATATTTTGGGGGGTTGAGATTTATCAAAAAGACCGAGCGACCGTCCCTCTGCGCATCCTGAAGAACAAGAATATCGTAGGCGGGGTTTGGTACGGCGTGTGCATGGGCGGCGCCCTGTTCGTTTTCTCATATTACCTACCGATTTGGTTCCAGGCCATTAAGGGAGTTGATGCCACTACATCTGGCCTTATGAACTTGCCTAGTATCCTCGGTCTGGTTATTTTCTCGATAATTGGTGGTGGGCTGGCTACTGCGTTGGGAATGTTCACCCCGCTACTTATCGCCTCTTCAGCTATTACGGCTGTTGGCGCCGGCCTTCTAAGCACTCTTAAGGTCGACTCTACCATCGGGTATTGGTTCGGTTATCAGGTGGTGCTTGCAGCTGGCGCTGGGCTGGGTGCTCAGAACGTTATGCTCGTCGCGCAGGTGGCTGTTCCCATGGAAGACATGGCTATGGCGACGTCGATCATGACTTTTACCCAGACGTTGTCTTCTTCAATATTCTTAGCCGTCGCCCAAACCGTTTTCCAGAACCAATTGATCAAAAACCTTACCGCAAATGCGCCCGACCTCAATTCTAGCACCATCGTCAACGGTGGTGTTACCGCTATTAGAGATCTTGTCCCACCAGACCAGCTCCCCGCTGTCCTGCAAGCCTACAACGATGCCGTAACCCAGACATTTTATGTTGCCGTTGCCGTTAGCGCTCTGTCTATCTTCGGGCCCCTTTTCATGGACTGGATATCCTTGAAGCAACCAGAGAAGAAACCTGTCGATGGGAGCCAAGAAGGATCCTCTGTAGACGATAAGTCTGCAGAGCCACAGGTTAGGGGGAACGAGAACGAAGTTAAGAGTGGTTCATAGGACCACCCCGAACAAACTGCATTGGATATTTTCGGCCTTTTAATTAGCATCACTTTCTGTTAACATAACTTTTTTTTTTTTTTTTTTTTATAGCACAGCGTATCTTATATTGATCCCTGCGATATATAATCTCGAATATTGGAAACAAAAATACCTACTTACATATTACATAGACATAGACATCGGCTGGGGAATACAAAAACGAATAGAATGAAGTACTTCTTTATATTATGCTATGAGTTAAAACTTTTGTCATTCTACCTTCAGACCCAATCATTGCCTACAATTTAGGTACCTTATGACACTAAGGGCTGATTATTTCTAGGCTGTCCTAGTGGGATTTCATTGAAGCCAATCGGGATCTTCCTCTACATTTAATGATTACCGAATGAGGTAATAAGCAAGGGAGTTGTGCGGGCGAGTGCATAGGTGCCTACCCACCTAGCGCTTTTGTTTATTAGAGAGCCGCTAGGCCTCTTAAACTGCTAAACATTCTGAATGTGTTGGAATTTGCGGGCTATAGGGGATTAAATGGCTGTCTGAAAAATGACTTGTGCTCTGCTACGCGTAACTGATCGCTATAACTTGGATCGGGACACAGCGGTGCACAACGCCGTCCTCTTTGAATCATTAATTTACTCGAAGGTAACGATATAGGAAGATAGACGCATACTTCTAAGAATTGTCAGTTTTAGGTCAAGCACCTATTGGTCCGAAATAAATCGGGATTTATCTATAAATGCTATAAATACGACTTGCTAGATATGCTAATAAGTTTATGATCCTAAGCTGCGCCCTTATTTACATTATCTCTGTAAAGAGCGGGTTGAGTGTTGATCTTTGGAGCCGTGATGCTTGAAACTTAGCAAGTGAGTACCTTCGGTCCGGGGATCGTGTATTGTTTGCCGCCCATGTACGGACTTCCAGTGGTATCGTAGATGGAAACGAGAATACCGGGGTCGCTCGCCTTGTATGCGCCGGGGAAGCTGACAAGGTTCGAGCCGGTGTTGGTTCCAGAGCCAGTGATGCGGATTCTGTATTATGTTAGAAATAGGAATGAAATATTAAATGGAAGTCCGTCTTACTGAGCGCATTCCATATAGAACTGAGCTTGCCCTTGGTTTTGGGCGCCGTGTAGAGCGATCAATTCCACGCGCATTAGGTAGTCGCCTGGCGCAACGCACTGAGGCATGGTGAAGTAGTGCCATCCGTTGTTAGCGATCATCTTATCGACTCCCCATTGTCCATTGCTTAGCCCATCTTCAGCGACCTTAAACCACTTAAGACCGGTCGGTTGGGCCGTAGCTGCGTTGTCCACTTTGGCGAGGTATACAATAATGGGACCTTATAGGAGAGATTAGTTATTGCTAAAGATTATGTGTTAGAGACTCATAATACCTTTGTGACTCTTCGCGATGGGATTGTCAGGGTCATTTGCTGTTTGCGCGCCACCGATAACATGACCCCACCATGCACCAACCTTCGCTCCGGCTGGTACAGTGATGACAGTGCTATCGACGTGCTTGAGATCCTTGTTACATGCGAAGGCAGCATCGTTAACATTCTGGATAGGGTAATCGCTATCAGGAGCACGAACGCCCTTGAGCTGGCCTTGATCTACCCCATTAACAGACATCTTCTGGAAGATGGTATGGCCAGAGGCTAGAGCCGCTAGAGCCGCTAGGCTCAAGATGATCGATTGCACCTTCATAGTTGCCCAATTGTGCTCGTGGAGTAACCAGTTTGAGTTTTTAGAGGGTTGGCATCGTCAAGATACTCTTATGAGCCAGGAACTACGAACTCACTTATACGTAGAGTAACCAAAGACCGATCAGGGGGTGCGGCGCCTCGAAGTCCGTGACAATATAGGGGAATTTAGGCGGCCAGTAAGAGTGCAAGCCAAGTCAACACGGCGTTACAAAACACCGTACCATCTGCCCGTAATTTGATTCCCCATGGGGTCGGTAGTGAACAGTTGGTTGGTATGCGCCTTATTTAATGATTCTTAAGAAGATATATGGGGATTAGGATCTCTTCGAGGTTGCATGCGTCGCCTACATGTATATGGGACGGACAGGAATCCGATTCAGACCAGTACGCAGAATTTGTCTGCCCTGTGTCACTTATAAATGCCCCTTGGTGGTTGTCCATTCAAATGTAAGCGCGTTTGCTTCATATTTAGGCACTATCACCAATATGGGCTTAAAGTGTGTATTCTATACCTAATGCTTGAAGACCTGCTAAATTTTTTGAGTATAATGATAGTTTAAATATAATCTTTAAATGTTGAGTTACGATTGACTCAATGTATTAGATGGGTCCTAGAGATCATAGAATGAGTAAAAGATTCCTGGAGCGAATGAAAAGGAAAATACTAGCTTAGTAATATTAATTCTCCTAGAGATTAGGTAATCTTAGGAAACTGAGATGCTAACGTAATCTACTTAGTTGTACTACCTTAGACTTACGTAATACAGAATATTTGGATGTTTCTATCACGTTGACGTATGTTGTGGAAGTAGATATTAATTATCATGAATGAGCATTTAAGTAGTATAACAATCTACTGGATGTCCCTTAACATATGAATATATACTTGTTCTATGTGATTTGGATACACTCAGTAACTGGGCGGATTACATAATGGGGAAGAATGTAAAAGGAATTTGGGTCTAAACTTTCAGTGTGGGGTTCCCTAGCAAGTACATAAACTCCTTCTACAGTAGCACGTGTTTTTAGAGGGGCTCTCACCTATTCACGGATCTACACAGACCTAGCTTGCCCTATTACGTTAGGCGTATCCACTAATTTTCAATCCATCCGTCTACTTCCTCATAAGTTCCCAACCCGAACTTTTGAACCTTCTAAACTTCACATCAAACGGTAGACAAAAACCTCACAATCTGTTTGCCCATGATGTATAGGAACAACTATCCACCACCTCCCCCGCCATCCTCATCTGGTCTTCCGCCTCCTCCGCCGCCGCCTTCTTATGGTAACGAGATGTATGACCGACCGGCGCCGCCCTCGTACCCACCGCCTGTAGATGGTCCATCGCGACCTTGGAACGACCACTACTCCCAACAAGACCGTCGAGATGACTATCAATTCCGAGGCCCTTATTCTGATTTGCGCCGAAACCGCCCAGACGACCGCCGTCGAAATGATGGGGATTATCGTGACCGCGACCGCGACAGGGATCGTGATCGTGATCGTGATCGCGACAATTACCGCCCTCCTCAAGGTGACTTCACATTCAATGTTGCACCCCCACCTGGTATCGAGTCTTACGAGTCCTATCGTCCGGGAGATAGGGATCGCGATCGCGATCAACATGGCTCAAGAATGTATGATGAATACCACCCTCATCAATTGCCTCGTCGTACTTATAATGGCAGGAATAATTACAGCGATGATCGAAATGCGTCTTATCAATCACGCCGTGGCGAAAATGGTAGACGGACAGGCCGTAATGACCGACCCCGTCGTACGGATGATCGCAAACGCCAGAATAACTCGACTCGGTATCAACAGCGCGCCGGGCCCGGACGCCGGGGTGAACGCAAAGAAAAACCGAAACCATCTGCGCGGCTCTTACTTCTTAAGAAGCATGATGAAGATCCAGAACTCATGCTAGGAGATACAAAAGGGCGAGTCACTTATAGAGACGTTGATGAACTTTCTAATAGCGATGACACTGAGATGGACATATCGGACAATTCAGACACAGATGCTGCAGAACCTGCTAGCAAACGCGCACGCACATCTGCCACTGCAACTTCTGCAGAACAAGAGGCGCCGAAATGGTCAAACCCAGACCCGTACACTGCACTCCCTCCTCCTGATGAGAGTTCGCGCAAGAAGAAAGACATGGTGCAGCTAATCCGCAAGGCAAGGGTAGAGGCAGAAGCTAAGAAACCAGCTGCACAGACAGAGGGTTTGGATTTTATTTCATGTGATTTCGATGATAACGACGATAAGGTTTATGTCCTGCCTAGCAACGGCGAGTCAAAGGATCCGATTCGATATCGACAAGAACCAAGACAGGAATCAAGCACCAGGCCAGACCCTAAAATGTCCACTGTACGCGATTTACGTGGGGCAACCGCAACAACTGCATCAACTGCAACAATACCTAAACCTTCCACTTTACCACCTTCTACCGAGACTCGAGCTGGAATTGCAGAACTGCACACGCGCAATTCTACTCCTCGCGACAATTCTCTTGGTAATAAGTCAAACCCAATTGACCTAACAGCTTCTACCGCCCTTGGCAATCGAAAGCGCACTCACGACGACACCATTAAATCTTATCCATCTTCTTTAAAATCACGTGCATCAGCCAAGACAGGAAAGAAGATGGATAAAGGTGGGAATCTCATGCCTTGGTGGCTACCTAAAGATGAACCGTGCCCCTGGTTCAAGGCAGAGCATTTTAACGAATCCTTCAGTCCTGGCAGCCGGTAAGTATCCTTCTTTGACCCTCACTGAGGTCATTTCTAATACCGTTCCCAATATCTACAGACTTCACCAAGAAATTGTCGATTTCTATAGCTGGGTTCGACCCCGTTGTTTCGAGGGAGAAGTTCGGCAACAATTGATCGATCGTCTTTGCAAGGCTATTCAGAGGAAATGGCCGGACGTTGACCTATATGCCTTTGGGTCATATATGTCTGGCATGTATCTTCCGACTGCAGACATGGACATAGCTGTCTGCTCTGACAGTTATGTCAATGGCCACGCTGCGAAATATTTCAAGAAGAGCCATTTGTTTGCTTTGCAGAATTACCTTCGAGTAGGCGGATTTGCGGAAGATGACCATGTTGAAGTAATTGCTAAAGCCAAGGTACCTCTCGTCAAGTTCGTCGACAGCAGAACCTCCCTTAAGGTTGATCTTTCCTTTGAAAAGATGGACGGTCGTCGTGCTATCCAGACTTTCCTGGTGTGGAAAGAGCGATATCCTTCAATGCCAGTCATCGTATCACTGTTGAAGCAATTCTTAATGATGCGAGGCCTCAACGAACCTGTCAACGGTGGAATCGGTGGGTTCTCTGTCATGTGTATGGTTATTCACCTCCTCGACCAGCTACCACAGGTTCAAGCCGGGGACATGCTTCCTCACTGGCATTTCGGGGACGTACTCATGGAATTCTTTGATTATTATGGCAATCACTTTCGATACAAGGAGGTGGCGATTTGTGTGAACCCCCCATCGCTTATTCCCAAGGTACGTATTGTAGTGTATCTTTCATTACTATGGATGCTAACTATGAATCTAGAGCCAAGCGAACGGTTTAACTTATCGCAATTACGATCGTCTCTCTATCATGGATCCCAATAACCCGGAGAACGACGTTTCGGGTGGTTCTTTCAACACAGAACTTATTCTTACCTTCTTTCGGGAAGCTTATGAAATTCTCAAAGATCGCATGTTCGAAGTAGCTGATGGCAAGAACCCTAAAGACGATCCTTTTGGTGATTCTATCCTGGGCCCTCTATTTGGCGGCGATTACTCATCTTTCGTAATTCAACGCAATCGTCTACTTGAACTGTCGAAAGTACCTAAGCCGCCGACGGAGCCATACAACGGTTGGCCGGAATGGTAGCTTGAGGGCCGCTGACTTGACGAGGACTCACAACAGATTCGCAAAAGTCTACATTAGTTCTGCCTACAGTCGTATAGAGTATAGCCTTCGGAGGATTTGTCACGATTCATTACTTGGTAACGAAGCATAGCATGGCGTTTCGTGGAGGACGGCTGATCCTGTTAGGAAAAGGATGTTTACCTGGATTCCCCCGGATATCTCCCCGGATATCGTTGCAGTTCTACGCACATCTGGCATCACGACGACACTGAAATGCCCAATACTATGGATTGCTTTCTTTTCTTGATTTCTCCCCATTTTTCCATTTCTTTATTACTCGTTGTCACGTAGACAGCTTTATGTACCATAGCAGCTGGAAAGCTCAAGTCGACACGCGATCTACGTCGTTCGTCAATTTCCGGCTATGCGATTCCATCGCCCCCCTAGCACCATTTTCGCTAACCTTATTGGTTTGAGACTAAGTGGCGGGGGATATAATTCAGAGATTTCCTTCTTGTCATATCTTGCCTAAAATTATCTCCAGTGGAGATCATGGATGTGACTGACCTGACTAGCTGTTATATTGACAAGACGCCTTGGTTGGAAATTTAATTTCATCCTGCGCTCTGCTAACTTTTCATAGATATCATACTTCACTCGATGCAAGTCGCTTCTCGTTTACGAGTTGTGTTTGCTCATTTTCTCACCGTTTGCTGGGCTTTATGCCGGGCTTCGGAGAGGAGATCATTATCTCTATTGTCAGTTGATTCGATGAATCGGACATTCGAAGTTATTAGGTAAGCAAGTCCTCTTTGGTCTGCCTTAGTCATTTTCTGCTGACGTGAGTAGGGTTACACGATGCAGCATGACATAATACTTTTACCTGTCATGTTACCTTGTTCGACGCCTGGACTTCTTGTGTTCCCTTTGACTAAGCACAAATTCTTTGTTCTCTAGCGTTGGAAGCACAATCGACAACACACGAGTGTCTTATCTTACTGAGTGTTTCATCGTATGTATGTTGATTAACCACTTAGTAAGTAGGTGACCAACCTCTACGTTCCATATTCCCTCGTAATATACTTCGATTCGAAAATCGTAAAAATAGCAACGAGCACAGGTTTACCGGCCGAGACTAGGGTTTTCAATCATGCCGGGGATCCTTTCAGAATTTCCAAATGCAGATATCAGACCACCGCAGTGCGAACCCGAGCAAACAGGGTACAAGCCTTAATATTGGGTAGCAGTGCTCACAACCAATCTGTTGGATTCCGGGGCCAGGGATCACAGAGCTGGAGAGCGGGATGGCGTTTTCTGTGCGCTTTTGATTCGGTACGTCGACATAGATTTTCGGATCAATCACTCTATATTTGGCAGCACACAAGCCCACCCTTGTCTATATCTGTAAGGGCACCAGGCATCATATATCGCGGAATCTACAATAACGAAATCGGCATCCTCCACTTTGAACTTATATGAAGTGCAAGTTAAGGTGAATATATTCTTCACCTTTTCCCCTTTTCTTCTGCCAAGGGTCTCCCGGGGCCCCGGACTACAAGGTTCTTTACATTTCATATATCAAAACTGGCAGGTGATTCCTGGTTTTCACCAACGAGCTTCTGGTGTTTGCTTACAAAATTCCAAACGTCGCATCACATCTCGTCGCATCTGAGAACTATGAGGAATACGACGTCTTCCAATCATATGTCTACTCGACGACCGTCGAGATGTCGCCAAGTCTTCTTTCGCCCGTTACCCCCATTCATTGAGAATCTATTATGAATTTGCACTTCATCCGAAGTTAGGGGCAAACAAAACCACCACGCGCATTATCACCAACTTTGAGATGCTGCCACCAATGAAGAGCTCAGTATGCATCACAAGGCGAAAATCCATTATCAAGCTAATAAACTAAGCAGATGGAAAAATTGGGGTTAGTTAACACCAGTTCTCGATAGACTTGATGACTGTTGTTAACCCCGGCTAAGAGAAGCAAGACATTTGATATCTGTCCTTCACTCCGCCCAATGCTGAAGAATATCCCCTCTTGTTCCGGGACTAGGAAAGACTGTCATACCAACGAGTAGTGTAACTAAGGCAGGTTACCCCAGAATTGCAATTGATATCTCCGTGGTCTATCAGAGGACACGGGATCCCTACCCGATAAACACTCTTTTCGTATGATATAGATCGGATGAAGAGCCCAATAGTGCCACTGGAAGACGTGTGACTGTATCGTGTTCCAGTCAGGGCATTACCCTATCATTATTCAGCTTATTTCTGTTTTAATTCATTTTTGTATTACTTTCTTGCAGTTGCACGAGGGGAAACCCTTATGAATGAACCAAGAGCTTGGCTGTCTGCTTCCTTTCCCAATTCTCTTCTTCAAAACTCCAACAATCAGTATTATTTTTAATAGGCGTATGAAAAATACCTTTCAATTGCTGTGATGTATCAAGCCAAGAATGTGTACCTCATATGTGGGTTTTCCGCTATCGGTATGTCACCGCACCCGTACTTGATCTCGGTCGCCTTTTACTAACTTATCGTCTCCTCATTCTCCAGGAGGTGGGCTTTTCGGCTATGATATCAGCTCTATGAGCGGTGTTATCGGCACTGCTGCGTACAAACGATATTTCGGCGACCCAATCTCATATCGCCAAGGTGGAATTACGGCGTCCATGCCTGCTGGTTCGCTCGTTGGTAAGTGGTGACCTAGCGACTTTGAGGTGTATCTTTTCACTAATAGAACCTTGGCACAGGCTCACTCGCAAGTTCTTTTATCGCAGACAGGTTTTCTCGTAAAGTCGCTCTCCAGGTGGGCTGTATCCTCTGGATCATCGGTTCGATGTAAGTCTGTGTAATATCCCCCACTTCTCTCTATCCTAGGACTTCCCTATCACTAAGCTCTTCCATAATTCTGCTCTCGCGAATACCTGGCTAAGTTAATTAGTATACAATGCGCCGCCCAAAATATAACCATGCTCTGCGTCGGGCGCGTCATAGGCGGTCTCTGCGTCGGCATCGCATCCTCCATCGTGCCCGTGTACATGTCTGAAATCGCCCCGAAGGAGATCCGCGGTCGCGTCGTGTCGCTCCAGCAATGGGCCATAACGTGGGGTATCATGATGGGATACTTCCTTCAGTACACCGCGGCGTTGACGGGAGGCGGGCCGAATAACCCAAACCAATCCGAGGCCGCCTTCCGGATTCCCTGGGGCATTCAGATGTGTCCAGCTTTCTTCCTTTTCGCCAGCTTGTTCTTCTTCCCTCATAGTCCGCGTTGGCTGGCGTCGAAGGACCGCTGGGAGGAGGCTATTCAGGTTATTGCGGATCTGCATGGGGGCGGGAATGTTAATCATTCGAAGGTCCTGGCTGAGTATAAGGAGATTGAGGAAGCGTTAAGATTCGAGCGGGAGGAGGCGCTGTCTAGTTTACGGGCGCTTGTTCAGCCGCGGGTTTTTAAGCGCGTGGTTCTTGGTATGATGGTGCAGATGTGGTCGCAGGTAAGTGTGCTCGAGATACTGCTAACGTGGAATATCATACTGATTGCAAGGATCTAATAGCTGAGCGGAATTAACTTCATGATGTACTATATCGTTTATATCAGTAAGTAATCTCATGACTCAATTTTCATAATGATAGAAACTTATAATTTGCAGTGGAGTCGGCACAGATCGGTTCACCCCTCACAACCGCCGCGATACAATACGTGCTTAACGTAGTGTTGACATTGCCTGCCATTTTGTTCCTGGACAAGGTCGGACGCAGACCTACATTCATAATCGGCTCTTTCTTAATGATGGTATTCCTCTTCATCTCTGGTATTTACGATCCCTCACATATTTCCCTTAGCCTTTTCTTAGAGACTAACAGTAAAATCAGGGGCTCTCCAAGCCATCTTCGGCCAACCAAACACCGGCCAAGGCAGCAGCGACATCACCTGGATCGTAGTCGACAACGTACCCGCATCATCCGCCATCGTAGCAAGCTCGTACCTCTTCGTCTCCGCTTTTGCCACAACCTGGGGCCCGACATCGTGGGCGTATGCAGCGGAGATCCCGCCACCGAGGGTGCGCGCCATGGCCGTTAGTATCAGCACGGCGTCAAACTGGCTGTGGAATATGATCCTCGCGTTCTCGGTACCACCGCTATTGTGCAATATTAATTGGAAGATGTACATGATCTTCGCGGCGTTTAATGGCGCGGCTTGTGTCCATATGGCGCTGTTTGCCCAGGAGACGACGGGGTTGACGCTTGAGGAGATGGATGACTTGTTTGAGTCGGGACGGCCTGCTGTGAGTAATCCTATAAACTCCCTTCTTTCCTCCTTAAGAAATTTCCGATTTTTTTAGTCGATGTTGTTGAGACGTTGCTGACTTGTTGTTCAAGTGGCGTTCGAATAAGAAACCCAGCCGTCTTGATACGCTACAGAAGGAAATCGAACAGGGCAACGTCCTAGTCTCTGCTCCAGGTTCTTCTGCTACCCTAGAGCCTATGGGAGATAGGGATAAACTAATTGCTTTAACGAGAGTTGAACGGATTCCTACGCATGATGAATCCGCCAAGTAGGTAAAGAGGAGGTTAACTGTAGTCTATGCGATTCTTTTCACTATGTAACAGGTTCTAAGGAGATAAGAGTATAATGGGTACAGCGATCGGCGCTCTAGCTTTCAAATATATGCGGGACATATGGAAAATTCAAAGGTAATTCACGTAGGAAAGATGACGATAGGTATGGATTTTCCCATACACTGGAAAACTTACTTGCCTAAACCGAGGCTTCCACGATGCTGTATTGGTATCTATCAAATGACGGGGTATAATAAGTGGTTGTCTCAACCTCTAGCTCGGCTGAGGTTCGATGTGAGACAGGGAGGGTCGAGCCTCCATGGATTTCTGTCACTCCTGACAGCCTGTTGTCTACCTTAATTTTGACCAATGGCCGCGCATGAGTGATCGCTGTGTGACCACAGGCTACACCATCGAATGCACTTGATCTTCTCATTATACCTACCGAGAGCAGAGCATCCGTTGTAGAGACGGCCCAATACCTTTCCGTCGCAGCCCAGAGCATTCGTGTCCGAAAAGGCATACCATCGGTAGATGCCGTCGTTCGTTGTCTCGGTGTACACGCTGTTAGTCTCATTGTCCACTAAGAAAATATCGTTAGCTACAAATTCCCAAAATTGCGGATGCCCAGGGCAGTTCGAGATCAACTCGATAGGTTTGAATTTGAGACTCACTCTTGATCTGCCAGTATTGCGGTTTAAGTCCTACGCTTGAATGCTTGATCCATCCAGTACAGTCGTTCGACGAGAACTCGACTGCCTTGAAGTCCTTCATTGCGCTAACCCCAGCAGTTGCCAAGAGGAAAGCGACAGTTTGTATGAGAACTCTCATTCTTACGTTCTTTGCTGATTTACTTAAGGAACTCGATGTTGACTAGAATGTTGAAACTGGGGTGTTGGGTTGATAGGTAAGGAAATGTCGGGTATGACCTCAATCGATCTATTCGGAGCCTAGAATTAGCTAACCGGTTTTAAATACAGTATATTTAACTCGCCATATACTTACGTCCCGGAATTTAAAGAATCGAATCTTGATTGTTGGTGCAACGTGGATCCTTTAATTGGGAAATGCCAAACAAACGGGCTTGAATAAAGGAGAGTCTATGAGAGGCGCATACAATGCAAACAAAGTAATAAAATACAAAGATTTCCGCGGCTTTTGCGGACTGATCTTTCAACGCGACGCCCGTGAATAAACTCACCTAATCATTATGTGTTACAAAAGATGAGTGCACTGTTATTTTGATTCTACGATGTCAGACCCACTCAGAGACGACTAAGGGGCGTTACCAAGCTCAAATACGAGAAATGTTTATGGCATTAAGGGTCTTTAATGGGAACCGTCAATTGTAGCTCCCTTTACGACACGGACATTGACAAGAGACCGTATTCCATAAGAAAGAGTGGCTGTGCTGAGACTAGCACCCTACATTTACCAGGCAGTATATAATATTAGGGGCAATCATAGCACATGTCTCCTTTCTATTTTGCTTCTAAGGTTATTGGACTCATCTTTTAAAAGCCCCCCCAAGGTAGGGCTGCCGGAGTAAGCAGTCATATGCTAAATTCATACCCACGTCATAGCTGGGCTCATCCAACCGGGTGTTTAAACGTCATCTCCAAATAATGTTGAATCCACTATGCTTCTTCAAAGTTTAGGGCTTCAATCTTCAATCCATATGTCTTCTTTGAATTTTTATAATATTTTTTTACGTTGGTAGTTAGGCGCATATACTCGGATACCACGGCTAATGGCATCGTTTCTGTCTGAGTCGATATCTCAGCTTCACGCTTTAGTGGCGGATCCCCAGCCACGGCCGGGTCTACATCCAATACCCGGAAGCCGGCCTCTGACCTTTGGCGCAGCTGTCTTACCACCATTGACCTATTACATAGCCCTTTTGCTTCTTGCTCCGCCACCACCTCCTGCTATTGACTCAATATTTGTTAAGACAATTCGTAATGTTCTTGCATTAATTGCCGGAATCCTCTTCTTCCGTTTTCCGCTTGCATATCATGTCCCTCAGAGCATCGGACTTACATATCAGCTCGGACTTGTCGGTCTCTATGGTGGATGTAGGGTGATTGATGCATTTTTCATAAGTCCCTATTTCTTTAAGCACATTCCTCGGCGAGTTAAGTATGTGCATAAACCAAGAATTGAAATACCTGCGTCAGGAGGGGTAGGGACGACGAAGGAATGGTCTGACGGAGGAGTCAGGGAATTGCGCCCTCAGCAAGAGAGCAAAATTGACGATGTTACCCCTGAACCAAAACATTCGCAAAATGGCCAAGGCAGGCGTTCCAGTTTTTCAGCCGATATTGCTCGGAGGATGTCGGACTCCATCCCTGATGCCGCTCGCACCTCCCTAATTGCAGTTCAGCATACTCTAACGGGACCGGCCCCACGTCCCGTCCTGGAAACCGCAACCACCGAGTCCGGCTGGCCGCAGTCCTTGCGTGACCGCGCCTCCTGGGCCCTCGAGCTCGAACTCAGTATGCGAGGCGTTGGTTTCACATGGACCACAGCCGACGTCCGACACACCCGGAAAACCTGGCTTCCAACCGTCGGAAACCGAGTCCACAGCGTTTTCGTGCACGCGCTCCCCGTTCTCCTCACAAGCTGGTTCATCATCAAGACCATATACGAGCGGTACCTCGCCTCCCCGTCAACCCTCTCAAGCCACTTCATTCCAACAGGCTCCGCAACCGACGAAGTGCGTTCCCGCGAACTCTTCGATTCAGCCCTCTCCCCAACAATCCAAGTCCTCCTCACCGGCGCCCTAGGCGCTTTTCTCATGGCCGCCTTTTCTCTCGGACACTCCCTCTTCGCAATCATGCTCAGCCCTCTCGCACCTAGTCCCCTCGCCTTCTTCCCCCCGTTGTACAGCACCCGGATCTGGGATATTACGTCCGTGCGCGGGTTCTGGTCGTATGGCTGGCATAGGTTGTTCGCGCGATTGTTCCTCGTATACGGTGTCTGGCCCGGGGAGTGGGTCGAGCGGAAACTCACTGGGAAAAGGGACGACGAGCCCGCTGATGTGGGGAAGGTTCTAGGAGGGTTTTTGGCGAGCGCGTTTGTGCATTCGTTTTCGGTGAGGGGGGTGCTTGGGGGCGAGTGGGGGAGCGCAATGGGGGAGGCGAGGTTTTTTGCGCTGAATGGGGTTGCGGTTGTGGTTGAGGGGGTGGTAAGGAGGGTTGTGAGGAGGGCGAGGAAGGGGAGAGGAGTGGAGGAGAGGATGTGGTATGATGGTTGGGTTGGGAGGATATGGTGGATCATCGTGCTCTTGGGTTCGGGGAGGAATTTTGCTAGGGGGTGGGTTAAGGCGGGGTTGGTGAGGGAGATTGCGTTTCAATAATGAATCTAGATGAGTGGTCTTCAGGATTGGGAACTTAGATGTCTGGTTATGAGGCTGTAATTGTATTGAAAACAATGAGGTTTTGGGTTACACGGCAAGAAAGGGGCTGATTGAAATAGGGGCTTGTGCTACCAATTACTTTCGATTTTCGCGCCCATCATAGGAAAAGTACCAAAACATAGAAATATGCTCTATATGATCTAACGAATGTATACAATGTTTATCGGAGATAAAAATACAATACTCGGGAAATCAAACGCTACCCTATCCACCTGATGCACCCCTTTACGAGATATAGATATCAGTGCTTGCTGTCGGCAGTAGCATAGACGTAGGTTCTTCCTTCATATCCAGGAACCCAGATGCTACCACCCGCCCTCACATCTCCGTTGATGTTCTTGCCGCAGACAGCCTTGATCTTGATAAATAGAGAGGCGAGATCCGCGCAGGGGAAGCTGCCGTCTTGACCGTGGACACCCGCGATGAAAAGCGAGTAGCCATCTAGATAAAAATAAGTCAGTACTATGAACGGGTAGGAAGATGTTGAGATGAGGAAGTGTGAAAACACATACCCCCAGCAGCCATTCGTGCGGCGCTGCCATCAGCGTTCGAGGCGCAGTATTGAGTCCAACCAGACATCCGATCAGCTCCAATTTGGATGTTTGACGTTCCCGGAGAGTCGTCCTGAGTAGAGCAGTGCCAGGTCTCACTGAAGTTGGGTTGAGGTGGAACACTGGCGCGTGCTTTCAGGACAGGGGAGTTGTCTCCGATGGGCGAGGCAAGGCTAGTCGGGATGGCGGCGACAACTGCGATGAGGGAGAAAACGGAAGTGAATGAAGTCTTCATTTTGAACGGTAGGTGTTGGATGAGTCGGAAGTTTGGTAATGTGTTTAGCTGGCGAGTGATACAGTAGTGAGTAGAAGTGTTATTAGTCTTGGTAGTGTTGTATAGGAGTTGTTGTTGATGATGGTGATAATGATATGAATCAAATCGACAGAAGACCCGTACGAGCCAGTACTTATACTTGTGGTAGTCTCTTTGAGGAAATCAAACGGTATCTTAGAAGATAGTGGTCTACAAGTTCGTGAGACGTCATACTGGTCCAACACATCTAATTCGAGTCTCCAGATTACCCTATTTAGAACTACGATCCCAAAAAAGAAACAAAATCTCATGAGATGGAGATGTCTCGAAACAATACTAACGGAGGCGTAGACTGTGCGTCTTGAGATCCTCGAAGTAGCTCACCTTCAACAATATCCCAAAGACAATTTTATTATTAGTGATATCTACAGTTAAGGAACCAGGGGAACATCCCGTCTGCCTTGTGATGATGTTCTAAAGCTCTTGGTCCGCATGGGTTATTCCCACTACTCTAGTAGATTGTGGGGATAAACTTCCATGATCTTGAAGATCTTGACTCTGTGTATATTAGTGCTAGGTTCTTCTTCGTGGAGGAATCAGTTGAAGGTCCACGATGGGGAATACCTACACAGCACATGCTGTGGAGGCCGGGATCTAAAATTTACAAGGGTCATGGACTCATTGAAGATATTGGAGAGGTTGAAGTATCGAGTACGGAACATCAAGTATACAGTGAACGACTCAATGGAAAGGGCACAAACAGAGCGGACTGTACGGAATGATCCGAGATGTGATAAAAAAGGACGAAGACGTGGCGCAGCAGGCATGGAGAGCTTGGTCGGACGATCCATACAGGGGCAAATCTTGGCAATTGATATAAACATATTTTTGATAACTAATCGAAAATTAAATCTAGCTAATTAAAGCTACATTTACAATATTCACATATTTTTGGTGCTAGAAAAGTACATTCATCCGGTAGTAGAAGATAGTGCTCAGTTGGCTACTAGGTAGTCAAATATCCCCCTATCCCTGAAGAACCTGGTCGACAACTCAGCAGCAGCAAAAATCTATCTGTATGCACAAAGTTGTTTTACCGTGCGTATAGAAATATATAAATAAATATGCTGCAATTTGAACAATCTATGTAACACATTTAGAATAAGAATCATACAATTTACATATCGGCTACCCGGAATCTAAACCCCCTGGCAATGCGCGACATCTTCATAGGTGCGCTCATCGTAGCCCTTATCATGAGGAGCAATTCGGTACGAAAGCGTTCCCATATTTGATACAAACTGCCCGACATAGTCAATTATTCCATGATCCCCATCCACGCGTTGTTCCCAATCAGCAGCGATAGCATTTACGTGTTCCTTGTAACCTGCCTGAGCTGGGGTGCCCTTCCGGTTCTCAACCATGTACGTGACCTTGAAAAAGGGGGTGGTAGCGGTTCGGCGGTCCAATGTTGATGAGGTGGAAGCAGGCATTATTTTGATATCTCCAGTGCCGTCACTTCGTGAATTGATGATGTAGTCAACTTTTTCATCTTGGCCAGGCTCATGCACGCCACGGATCTCGACTGAGCGATGCATCAGACCGCTTTCATCACGTCTTGACAAGCTAGGCACGCTGTAAATGGATTCAAAATTGAATCCGCTCTCGTGCAGGTCCTCTGCCATGCGCGCAGTGAATGAATCGGCTTGCGCGTCTAAGCTTCGACGGCTTGTCGATGTTCGCCCGGGGTCTTGCTCAGAGGGCGGGCCGGCAGGCTCAGCGGGGATTGCCCCAACATTCTGGGCCTCAAAAAACCCGTGCTGGAAAGCCGCAAGGAGACCGACTGTCACAGACATGCCGCCGTACGTACAATCTACTGCGCCCACTCTGAATGCTTTGCATACAGAAAAGGCGAACAAACCCCACGTGCCGGTTTTGCTCACGGCGACAACCTTTGACTTGTAGTCAGGATATTGGTCTGTCACCTTGATGACTTGCTCAATGAGTTGGTTACAGTCCACGATCCATTCCCGACCTTGAAGTGTGTCTCTTGATGTAACAGAAAGCTCTCTCGGCGGAAGAGTAGAAATGGCTTTGGCCATCTCCACGGGAGAGAGTAGTGCCCCCTGGAACCTGGAGGCGAAGATAATTGAATAGAAAGTTGAGGTCTTCATGGTGGTATGGGCTTTGTGTAAGTGACGATGTGTGTAGAATAGACGAGTGAGACCTAGGTATGTAGGTAGGTATCATAAGGAAATGTAAACACGATATATATCAAGATCAAGCTGGGACTTGTGCAACTTCATTCTAGCATTTATGGAGGTATCTAAGTAGTAAACCTAAGTAAAGTGCTAACTAGATATATATAAATGGTAACACAGCGATTTATTCGTATCTCGAACATACAAGAGCATGATCGGCAGTTTTGAGTACCGCAAATTGAATCCTTCTCGTCCAGCAACTATTATCGTGAAGCTATGGACCTGTAAGCTAGATTCTTAATAGAATAGGTCTTGGATAATGCTGTCCATTCTATGATAGGAGTTAGACTCAATTGCATAGCTCAGTTCAGAATTAACAACTCGACTATCAGGGCTAGGAATCCCACCCCCGCATAGTATGGTAGCATCAAAATATAAGCTGGGAAGGATTGCTCCATACAGTAGACGGGAACTGTGAGCAGGGCCCTAAAAACATCCTATCTCTACAATCAGGTCATAAGAAACGAAGACTCAAATAAATGATTATTAAACATTTTCATTAATGACTTTCAGTCAAATTAACTTACATAATTAGTAGCAAAAAGGATTGCCGAGCGATTTAGACCCAGATTACCCACGTCGCACCCCGACAAGTTGTGGCTATGCGAAAAAAAAGAAAGTCCATATCATCAACGTTGAAACTTGGCATCGAGATCGACATGGAGTGAAACATAGGGCTGGAAGCTAAGATACAGTTGAACATCTAAAAAATCGACCACCACGAATAACACATACTGTTATTTACATGGAATTACAGGCTGAGAAAGGAACACAGGCATTCTATATTTAACAACTTCTCTGAGTAGCTCTGAATAACAACTACCTAGTCGAAGAGACTGACCTGGTACGAAAAGTAAGATGAGGGGCATCATTGATGTTAAACCAATTCTCGTATATAAAGCCAACATTTCTCTGATATTTCCATTGACAACTTAGTGCTGCCACACAACTCAACATACAGTTCTCTACTCATCCATAACAAGCTATCCTGCAAAGCACAAGATCTCATTATAACAACACTCAATCACCATGCAATTCTCCGCTGCCTTACTTCCAGTCGCGCTTCTCATTGCTCGGGGTGTTTGTTTGGGAGCACGAGAAGAGGCGGGCAAAAATGAGATCCTCGCCAGACAAGACACTATCGTCTGGGAAGGAGTAAGTTTACTACTCTAACTCTATGACTTTATTTCAAAAGCTAACTTAAGTTCTTATTCAACCTAGAACTGCCAACCAGATGGATCTGGAGGACTTTGCCGAGTCCCAAAGCTCAATGATGAAGTAGAGTGTGGGTCGGCCAATAAGGTATGTTGGATGAGAGTGACTACCCATACTTCTACAATTTCTAACAAGAAATGTCATCTCCAGTGTTCAAAGCCCGGCGCTTGGTGTAGCTACTCTTGGGAGACTTTAGAGGTTACATGTCTCTAAGTGTTGAGATTGTTGGATTGTTAGGCCTGAGAAGGGGATGAATTGTTAGCCGGAAACTTTGTGTATTTGTTCTTTTATTGCATTACGTCTTCCAAACCGTCTATCATTAAATGTTGAAAACTATCAAACTTCGAACTCAATGTGACCTTATGAATATGTCTTCCAAGGTTTCTAAATGTGATAGACTAATAGTTCCGTTCAATTATACGTTCATTTTAATGGTGGATATGTCCTGGATCCCACCTTGACCCTCACGATCGCCCTTCTACTTAATTTCCTACCAAGACAGCAGCCGAGTAAAGAAGCAGTCTTGAGTCTTATTCCTAACTACAGCTTTGATCTAACATCGTGAAGATTCTAAGAAGAAGGATACTAATTCTGTATATTACCCGGAAGTTACCATGAGTTTACAGGGATCCCACGCGAGTTACTGCAGACAATTCCTGTTGTGTAACCTTACACGACCCAATAGCACGGACCGGAAAAGCCACTTTTTAACGGGTTTATCCCTTTTAGGAATATAATCCCTGTAGATCGGCATCGAGGATTCCCCCGTTGTTGCTTGTGCCACTCTAAAGTTCAGCTCTTTCGCCTTACCCCATAAACTAAAACCCATGAGGCATGCTTCAACTTCATTGTTTTCATGGCATGACGTAGCAGGTGTCGAGGAGTGGCTTTGCTACGCCGCAGAGTGATAGATCGAACACCAAGCCGCCGCGTCGCTCAAGGTAATAAGGCATGTACTTAACACACAGTGCCAAATAAAATATCCATGAGATGGATACAAAACCACTTTGTATAGGTACCTACTACCTACTTAGTTTAATAATCGTGAGGCTCGGCGGCGGATTTGAACCTCGAACGACTAGAGCGGAGCGATATAGCTTCTAAATTAATCGAAATCCAGGATTGATTAGTATTCATCGACGATGTTTATGATGCCAAGTTCCAGTCAAGCTATGTCGCACGATGATCTTGGAATACAATCGTCAGTTCAGCTCAAAGGCTGTTTTTCATGGAATCTCTTCCGCTATCCTATTATTAGCATATTCGAGGCATACCCGCCTTAGTTTTGATCTCTTGACAGTTTGTAGTTTTGACATTCTAAAGATAAAGAGACCACAGCTAACTTGGCAGGAACCTGAAGAGTACATATAGAAGTGAACTCTTCCTCCCCAACCAACTCATCATCACAACTTCATGAAACATCATTACGAAGTCAATTGATCGATAAACAATCATACAAACAGCGAAACACTACCCACCTCTTCCATTCACCATGAAGGTCGCATTCGCCACAGTCCTCCTAACCGCCTTCGCGGTCCTCGCCAACGCATCACCAGACGCCCAAACAGAGGTATATCTCCCAAACCCCAACCTTCCATGCTAACCACTAACAACATCCCACAGCAAGCCAAGCTCGACCAACTCGACGAGCTATCCAAAGGCCTACCCCAAGAGCCCGGGAGCCGGTTCGTGCAAGAAGGAAACCACCTCCTAAGCATCAGCGCCGACAACAAGCTTCTCGGGAGTAAGATCATCGACCCTATGGAAGCACGGGATGCCTCAAGACAGGCGCGTCGTCGTGGCGCACCTAGCAATTCTGGGACTGGGACTGGGGTCAAAGATAGGGATACCACGCCCGCGGGGGCGGAGAATATCTTCGCTCGGGCGCTGATGTGCGCGGATTACCCGTGCGATGAGCAGGCGGATTGTTATCAATATTGGAGTATTACGCGTTCTGGGAGGAGGTTCCGGTGTAATGACTGCGATACGGGGTTGGGGAAGTGCACTTTGTGATTGAATGTGGAGAGGCGGGTTGTGTTTCAGCACGTGTGAAGACATATGGAGAGAGCTGATTTACCTTCGTTATGTATGATTTGGCCTTATGTTATCAATTTGTGTTTCTAGATTAGAAAGCTGTTTGAATTTTCATGAACGTTACTGCGTGTGTTACGGTTGAATTGTTATGGGGACTGTGTGGTAGCTCCAATGGGTGTCACGTGATGATACCAGTGCATTCAGGCGATATGAAAAGGGGTAAAATCTGACATCCAAGTAAACACCGTCCGCTCTATTAGTGCATACTAGGTATGCCACTGCCTAGAGGGACTTTCCATTCTCCCATTTATCCTCTTCCCACCCGACCATTGTAACAACTTCAGCTCGATTGAAGAACTTCTCCTCGTCCGGCACTACAATCTTCAGGTACTCCTCGTCGGTGAAAATCTACCAATTATTCAAGTTAGTCAGGAAGAACGAAAAAAACAAATGAATTGGTAAGCGACGTACTGCTAGGAGGTCCTCTAAGCTATTCGCCCACATGCTCGCGCCTCCGTCGTAACCCACCGTATTGACACCAAATTTTGTCAGGTCGATAGAGTTATCTGCATGAAACTGCGAGTACTTGACGATGTTTCGGCGAATAATGGGAACCGAAAGAAATATCTTGGAGTGTTCCTCGGACCAACTAAGACAATTGGTTAGATTGATAGATCCTAAAGTTACTGGAAATGAGAAAAGTTTAGGATCGTACTATCTATGGAATTCTTCATGCGAAAGATTATCCTTCTTTCTAATGAAGAATGTGATCTTGACAAGCCGGCTGCTGTTTGGTGCAGTTGCGACCGCAGTTGCTGACGCCATCTCGATTGTTGAAGGACCAAAATAAATATACTGCACTGACCTGACCTGAGCAGTATCCGGGGATTGTTGAGTAGAGAAGATGTTTCAAGTTGAAAATTAGATTAACTACTTTATATCTCATCTCACTCCTCAGTATTGTATGTACCGAGATCTCGAATATGTATTATTGCGATAGTCGCATTGTTCGGACCTTTGAACCTCCTACCACCACCAGGACTCAAGATGGTCGAAGATCGACATCTTATCTCGGAGCATTATTCTATCCGTTACGGATCGGCTTTCGACGTTATTAGCCGTGTCAAGGTAAAAAGAGATAGAACGTAGCCGGCGTTGACATAGCAGATCGGGCCGAGACTACCCCACAGGATCGGTATTTAGGGACCAGATTCGGCGATGTTTTCCTCCAGTACTTGATGGCGGGAAGATTTAGATCAGCATTGGAGTTCTCGTCTTCTATGATTAGTATGCTTTGGGATCTATTGTGTGTTCGTCACTCATGTTAGAAGCCAAATAAGACAGGGGCTAGTCTAACGCTTAGAAATGGCTACTCCAATTCTTTAATCTGATTGAACACAATTATACGAGCTCGCACGATGGCATCGAGATCATGGTCGAGGCTGATCCCGAAGCTAGCAACTACCTTGAGTTTTCCCGATCCTCCCTTTCTCACGTCAATGCGAAACTGATGGAAACGATGCAGGCAGGGGGCAGTTTCTACCCAGTCCCTCTTCATATTAGCATCTACTTCTAAGTACTTCGGAGTTCACACGCCACTCACACAGGTCATGGGCAATTAGATATCGTAGAAAGCATGTGTTATTCAACATCTATTTCCACTTCAGCTATCAGCATGTATGGCGTCTTCTACTAGCGCAAGGCGTTAGCGTAGATATTATAAGCAAAGAATTCACTAATTTTAGTGAGTGTAAGAACTGGTCATCGTCGAAATATATAGTACCTTAATGCATTATAATTGTTGCATGTCGGTATTTCCTTGATGACGAAACTCATCAAGCTATATCGCTGCGGAAGCTGACGTAAAACTTCACCCAGGCCATGTTTATGCTGTCAGACTTCTCAGGCACCTTAGTGACGGCGGTCCGTACGAGCAAGCGAATAGAGAACGAGTATAGAAACGACTCCAATAACACACATGAGGAGATATGATATATCAAGCCATTTATGATTCCAATATTACTAATATGGGGATGGGGATGGGGATGGGGATCTGACGCCCTTCCTCAACGCTGCTAGGAACAACAGTCAAATTATCAAGATACTATACCAAGCTAGGGATAGCATAATGCATTTGGTAGCGCCAATTTACCATCTATCATCAGGATGCTATCAGAACTCAAACCACAGACTTCTTCTAGGTAAGGTTACTAAGCTGACCTCCGCCGTCAGGGATTGAAAAAGAGACCCTCAAGAAGATGTGTGAGACTTCTCAGTCAGACACGCCCTAGCGATTGTACAGGACATATCAAACTCGTTTACTATATGGAGTCAATTGTCATCCATTGTTCGGTTTCTCAGATCTCGACCGATGAAATTTCAGCGAAGGCATACAAGGTACCATTAAGGCGTATGCCCCTAAATGGGATTTTGGTGCCGTATCACGCCGCAATTGTCCTGGTCCGGGTTTTGCGTCTGCAGACTCGTGATTTCAAATCAACTGAGCCTCATCATAGCATCATTTTGAGGCGTTCCGGCCGAAGAGATCCATGGTCGAGAACCTGTTCCTTCGTCCTAATTCAAAATATGGAATTATAAACAGTTGATCCAGTTAGACTGCCCGATCCGGCGGGAATATGTTGGCCAGGTAGTTTTGAAATGGGCATCGCAGATTGGTCAGATACGGCCGCGCCGCATTGCATTTTCCGAGTTGCATCCACTACAACCGTAGATCCGGGCGACATTCTTACTCTTCCGAGGTGGATTATGGATAGCCTTGCGAGGCAGTTCTACGCGCGGGGTTCGTGCGGCTGACGGGCGTTCTACCGTCGAAGCTGGCGATACTCAGGTAGGACTCTCAAAGCGGGTAGGCGGATTTAGAATTCAGCTCGAAGTGATAAGCGGTGAGGCATACATAGAGATTGGTAATCTTTCGCAATTATTGGGCTCAGAGATTTCGCCCGTCAGGGGAAGTGTAATATGAAGATTTTGACAAGAATAAGTGGCATTCCGAAGGAATGGAAAGTGAAACGTGATTAGGTAGGGGCTGGGGAATGGAAGGGAAAGAAGGGATAAATATCGATTAATTGATGAAACCTTAAACATCGAAACGAAACACTGGCCAGGTAAGACCCTACCAACTTAGGTAAGCGAAATGCCCGCCGGACGCCCCCATACGTCATTACTGTCATTACTCCTTCGTCCCTTCTCCTCTGCATACCACCCACCCAATTTTCCGCCTCTCCGCCCCCGAAAGTTGACAAAGTTCGGATGTTACATTGCACATATTCAATGTCAACATAAGCATCGTCTATCGAATTAATTAATCCACTGCCGAGAACCAAGATCTGGGGGTTTTTCGAATTTGTAAATTTTTCTGGGCAGTCACCCCTAAATTCCCAATATCACGGTGCCCTAGCAAACATGGCTCTACATAGTAAATCGCGGCGAAGTGCTTCATCCTAACGTGGCTATGCCCGTGCGGTATTTTCCCTCGCCCAACGCCGTGGATATCATCGCGTTCCAAAGGGTTCCAAAGGAGAGAAGCATCACGCCAATTGATCTGATGATCTGGTCGCGTACGACGGTGATTAACTGTCAGAAAACCCGCGATTCCCAGGCCGTCGGGTCACTCCGTTGGGCCGCATGATGCTTCGCCAAAACAGTGGCGCCGCTACACAGCAGCACAACACAAACAAACACCGTTTCGCGTATCGCTTCCCAGCCCGCCGGCGCGAGTCATAGAGGCAAAGGAGACTCGATCCATCCTCTTGGCTTATTCGTAACGAATCCGCCAGTCAACCTTCAATTCCTCCCTTTCCTTCGAGGACACGGTCGCCACCGACGGCATCATCACCGTCACGCACGCGCTTATCTAAGAGGGGGTGGATGGAGTCGGCGGATTGTAACAAATGGAAAAATCCGCCGGCTCCAACTCCCAATATTTACGTATGACAAGCATGACAAAATCGCGATCGTTGTCAACATTCAGCGAAAAAGGATGTTGGGGACTTTGACGAGTTTTAGCTAAGTGAGCCCGGCAGAAGAGCCTTGCGGTTCGGATCTATCTGATGGTAGAATCCTTCGGCTCGGCTTATCACCGCCATCATAACACAATCTTGAACTGCGCAGTGACGTATTTTATTGCTTGAACCGACGTCCATTTTTTCCACATTCCTATATCGTTTAGCAAAAGGGCCTTTAGAAGAGCCTCCCAGTTCTCCCGCGAAACACGGAAGGATTGATCGAATCCGATCAGCGGTTTCGAGAATATTTGGTATTTGGTTCTCGTTACTGTCTAGCCCATCCTTACGGATGTTCCGTGTGGGGACTAAGACCCATCAGTTTCTACCAACTTGCCTATAGGAATACCACGGTAGGTTTCCTTCCTTGCGCTTCGTTTCGGCGAGGAGCCGATTTCCTTCTTTGAGTATCTTTTCGGAGTGACAGCACTTGCGCCCTAGATTTTGGTAGACGTTGCTTGCTAGCGCGGGATTAAATGAAGCATCTCGCATAATGTTGTGCGGATCGTCGAATTGTAGCTTCTTTTCTATTTCCAGGACTGGCTATCTTTCTCCCTGCATGCGCTCGGCTTCAATGCGCGCGCTACGTCGTAGGTATGTTAAGGAGGGACAGTTCCACTGCGTTGCGGCTAAGTGCTCAGTGCCAACGGCCTCTCTTTTGCATATAGTATGTGAAAAGAATAGACAGCCAACGTCGACGTCACTGTTCACTATCACGAGAAACTATACAACTTTACCGATGAATAGGTGCATAGGTAGGTATTCATAGTAATAAGGTCTCGGCGCATCGACTCTTTTGGGAATATGCTGGGTAGCACAGCTAACGCATATACGTTAAGCATCGAAGAAATAACATAAGCGCGGACGGACCCCAACCCCAGATCGATAGCGCCATCTTTCGCCTATTTCTGGAATCCTTCCTACCAAATACCGAGGACGTGCATTGCAGCGACAGATCGGTGCATCCGAACAAAACGTTACCTAGACATAGATGTTTACTATACGCTAACCCACCACCTACCTTAGGTAGTAATCAGAATATTAAGGCCGGAACCTATCCAGGCGGATGCGATCAGGCCGATCTTGCATAACCGTACGTAGTAGAGGATTATATGACCCAAATATAGTCGACGAAAGGTTCGTTCTTCCCTATGCTCAGACCGAGCACGGTAATTACATAATCGGACCCGAGTAAGAAAAGGTCCAACACACCCAAAAAATTCAATTTTAACAATAGGTACCTACCTAGAACATGGAGCCTATGGAACCTATAGGCATGCATCCTACGTTCCTACGATATGCCTTAGTATACTCACCGCTTCCTATACGAATAATGAATAACGAATTACATTCACATAGCACAAATTCGGAGAAAAAAAGCTCAATCGTATGTGTAACCGAATGTTGGATTTTCCAATTCAGTAAAATCGACTATGTAGTTTAATTCTATCGGTCCGACCGACAGCTCAGGTGCTGTGACACCTCACTTCAATCAATGCCCATTAGACAACCAGCGCGTCGTAGTACCACCGAGCCCGCGTAGTAGTAAAACGGTAAAATTCACACAACTTTTTTGTTCTCTTGGCTCTCCTGAGACCTGAAACACCGAATGTGATGATATCTTGTGTAGTAGTTTATTGACCTCTTTCCCATTGTAAAAGCTTCGTTCCAATAGAACGGTTCGTCGCCCCAAAAAGGGGGGAAGACGATTTCGATGATGCCAAAATGCAGCGCAATGTAATGCATCCTATCTTCTACTCCGCCAGTAAAAAAGACCCTAATTATGCCCGTGCCCGAAACCCCCCTAAATACCCCAATACCCCGATTTCCCTATTCGCCCGTACCATTAGAAGTAGAACAACAACGACAAAACAAAATAGAAAATGTAAAAATCTGCGAGTGTAGGTATCATGACGATAGGGTTCCACCCTCTTTCTATGAATGAAGTAGAAAAAAATGGAAGTAAGAAGCAACGGCAAAGTCACGACCAGCCCCCCTTTTTTTCGTGCCTAGCACACTCTCTCTCTCTTCGTAGCATGTAATACGCCTCTTCCCCCAACCAAACCAAAAGACCTAGAACTCCTGGCTATAATGCAGTGAAACCTTAACCCGAACCAAAAACCCCAACCCTGCTTACAAATGGAAAATAAACGGTGTAGATAGTTCTTCACCGCACGGCGATCCCACCGCCAAACATACGCCCCCACATCCCCCGCCCGGTGCGCGCGCGCTTCGCCTTCGCGCTGCCGTCTTGCATCGCGCGCAGGTCGTCCGCGCTGATCTCGTAGGGGAGCAGCTGCTTCGCGTGCTTACCCCCTGTTGGGTATCCCCCCCTGGTTCCCGCCGCAGCCGGCTGCAACGGCATATCGAGGACGACCTCAACTGGGGAGGCATACAGCGACCCATCGTACAGATAGCTACTATCGTCGTGATCCGATAGCGGGGTAGAAGACCGCGAGTGCTGGCGCGAAGAAACAGACGAGGCGTAAGAACTCCCGCTGCTGCTGCTGCTCCCGGAGCTGTAGACCAGTTGCGGCGGGGACATGTTGTCGTCGTGAACCAGGCGAATCGTCTCCTCCGGCGGCGTCCTAGCCCTTGATCGCGAGCTGCCGCGCGAGCTGGGCGGCGTGGGGAACTGCGCGGAGGCAGCGGCGGCCCAGGCTTGCGCTTCGCGGATCTTGCGCTGGTCCTCCTTGCGCTGCATGCGGCGGGCGTGCGAGGCCTCGATGTGCTCGCGGATCGGGGCCAAGAAGGGGTCGAGTTCGCGGTACAGGTCCTCTTCGCTGATGCGCAGTTCCCATTCCAGTAAGAATAGCAACTGCTTTTCCATTAGGTTGACTTCGGTTCGGCTGAAGCCGAAGCTGTATCCGTCTGTGCTCATGTGGCTGTATGTTGCCCAGTGCTTGTTCTTGGGCGAGCTGTCGTTGAGGTACTTGGCTGCGAGGATTAACGCGGCGAGGAAAATCCGGTGGGTCGTGCAGCGCAGTCCTTTGGCCATGGGTTGGAGGCGGGAGCGCAGCCGTGTTAGGTAGACTAGTGTGGACATGAGGGTGGGGACCTGGACGTTAGATGAGCGGACTAGTTGCGTGATGAATTCCTCCAAAGTCGGTAGACCGCTGTCATCGACGCGGATGGCTTTGGGTGAAGGTGTCCTTGGTGGCGAGGGGTATTGCGACTTGTGAGCCGGTGGCGGCATCATGTTGGGATCGCATTGAATAACGTCTCTTGCTGCTTGTGCTAGATATTGTATCATAGCCGGGCTTACTGGCTTATAGACGAAGTGCTCGAGAGCGGCGGCGTTGAGCTCGCTCATAGGTATCCTAGATGTCGACGACATTGTGTGGATATGGATGTGTTGCTAAGATGAGGTTGGTGAAGGTAGATGAATAAGTCTAATATATTCCGATGGGTTGGGAATATATAGAAGCGAGAAGCAACAACGGCAACGCTGAGTAACGTAATAGTCTAAAAAAGAAAAATCCGGGGAAAACGATGGGAGTCGGGATGTACGATTGATAATATATCAACCAACAGCCTTAGCGACTAGCGACTTAACGACTAGGGGTGGTTAACGTGTGTGGGAATATGCGATGGATGGGGAGGATGTGAAGTGGATGGGTGTATCACGAGGCGAAGCCTAAGGTCATATCAGACTGACAGACTGACTTAGAAGGCGTAACAGTGAACCGAAGTATGCAAAGTATCCCGGTATCTCAAGTACCAATGTACCCCCGGAAATTCCACAATTACTGTGAAGGGGTGCGTAAGTCTGTGTGACGTGAGGGTGCTCGAGGCTGAGTCCGAGTTACTGGGTTAATCTAGGCTAATCGATTCTCCCTGGAAAGATCGACTGCTGACGCGCAAAAGGTGACTAGGTGGGCTGGGCTGGATTCCAGAAAAATAGTGGGGAACGGGTGTCAGGGGTATTGCGAAGCCTACCAAAAAGGAGTGGGCAGCTAAGCTAGGGTAGTGGCAGGTGCTAGGTGCAGCTGCTTGAGCGGGTGTCCAATGCAGGGGGTAGGGGAGGGGGAGGAAACCACCTAGGATGCCTAGGAAGCTAAGGAAGCTAGGACGCTAGGACGCTAGAGTAGTCTGGAGAGTTCCGGATGTGGCCGACGGGGCTTGTTTCCCAGTTGCCCAAGTCGAATTGAAACGGGTAGGTACGTTACGGCAGGTTACTCGTCGGTCGCGGCGGCAGTTCCGGCGTTTGCCTCGGGAGATCGGTGCGAAATGCTCAGTTTAGTTGTTGAACAGATTTAAAAATGAACGATTGTTTCGCCTGTATCCGGCAGTGAAGGATGATGGAATAGAATCGTGGAAATCGTGGCGGAATCCCGAAAATACGTAGTATTAATTCTTGTCTTGTTTCGTGTTTCGCGTTTCTGTGAAGCCAAGAAACAAAAAAAGGACAGAATTGAAGAAAAGATTGCCGGGGTAACGAATTCAATAACTATGCGTCCACGCAATTTAGTTGTGGCTTCGTCCTGAGGAGTGGATTTCCTTTTCTTTTTCTTCCGTTTCGGAGCGTCGGGCTATTAGCGCAGTACGAATGCGATGCGAAGGCTTTAATATTAATGCCTATGGTGGCTGACGTGGACGGGTCTCTTCAGGAAGTATTCAGAAAGTACTTAATAGCACCAGAAGACTACCGAATTGAATTATAGCTGTTAGTGATGGCAAAAATCCAACTAAGCAGCTAAGCTTCAAAGGTGAATAGATGTCCTGCTCAGTAATGAGTGGCGAAAGATGCACGATGCACAAATCCCAAAAAACGAAGGCGAGGTTCCCGAGCCGGCGGAAGACCTAGAATTTGCTAGATTGGTCGAAAACGATTGAGACGGTTCAACTGAGCCGAATGGGAATATAACGATTGCGCCTTGGTGTTTGAAGGTATTGAATGCTAAAATGCTGAGAGAAGGTAATCCTCCGAATCGGTAGGTAATGCGTTGCGTACTAGGTAGAAAAAAAAGACTGACGAATCTCCTGGGTTGGCGCTGACGAACTAAACCAAAGTGGCACCCGATTATTCCGAAGGCTCAGGGCGCAGTTGATTCGGGGTGTAGCCGGGGTCTTATAAAAGTGAATTAATGGAATTAATGACTGAGATTGAATTGCAGATGAATCCGAGTCACGAGAGACTTGGTGGTAACACTTTTCGAAATGAATAATAACTCAAACCCAGAAGGGAACACCGCAACTTGCTTTGATCGCCTAGCTGTGTGTGACCAGCTGTGTCTTGTACCGTATCGTGTCTTGTGTCCCAGAAAAAGACCTTGCGAAAAGGTGCAAACGAAGCCTGATATATAATAAGATCTACCCAAGTTTTATTAAGACCGGGGAAGCTCTGTCGATCCTATCAAGGAGGTTGTCGTGGAAAAGAGGGGCACGAAATGTCAGATTGAAGAAATGTATAACCATTAATTGCCGGATAGTCTAGTTGGAGGGACGGCGATGATGATAGACTGGCCTGAGTCTAGTAAAAAAAGGTGGGTTCGTATCGTAAGTAGAAACTCGTATCAGTCGTCAACGTGGGTGGCTGTCTGTCGTAATGAAAAAAATAAACCGGTTCCCTTCTTTTACCAATACTGTCGAAACAGAACCAAACTCATTCCACTCAGTGGGTTAACTCTTTTTGGGGTCGACTAGTGGTCGGATGTCGAATAATGCTCTCGATGATGAAAGGGAAGATTGATGGAAGGGATCTGAGGAAAGGAGTGTGCGTTTCGAGATCTATATCTACTTTTTTGTCCCTTCTTTTACTTCTCACTTTTTTCCCCAGGGGTTTCCCAATAGGGTTCATCTGATGCGAATCGCGAGTATGTACGTTGATAGGTGAGGCATGTAAGTTGCTAGGGACCCCATCAGAGGCCATCCAGCCCATCCAGCCCGTCTTGCCTATTCGCCCCTACTAATCTAGGATGAATACAAACATAACTATGCCCTGCTATGCGTACTATGCGTAGGCCCCCCTCCAAAAGGCTGGAGCCGCGATGACATGAATGGCTAACGGTTTACAACTCATCTCAGGGTCCGCCCGCCTACAGTATGCGCCGCATGATCCCTTGGATTGAGAATGACAGTGGCGGGTGAGTGATTCATTGGTGTAAGTGGTTCAGAGATTCAAGACATGAAACAAGCGAGAGAGGGGTCGGGGTACTGGACCAAGAGAACCACCCAAGACTCGCTGGAAGCACCCGGGCCCGCCTACTAGGGTGGGCTAGTCGCCCTGGTAGCCAACTATGGAGAGACACTACGTAGCAAAGTAGCGCTGGGCACAGGACCACAGGCATTCGCTAGTGATACTCGTTACGCACATCGAGGGTTCCAGTTAGCGCACTCATCTAACTCGAGGACTAGCCGCAAATCCAATTGTTCCTGTTCCTTCGACCAATAACTTTAGGATATCGGCATCAACTAGGAATCGAAAATACGCTGGGCAAAACCAGAGCAAATAATTGTTGACTTGTAGGCCGCATCTGTTGCGACCTCTTCGACCTATGTTTAGTTTGCTGCATTCGTCCCACGCGTGTTTTGACATTGACCCTCGATAACGTCTTATGAAGTTATTGTTGTCAAAATAGTGACCTACCAATTAGACCTGCGTCGACACATGGTGATGAATCCGGGAAAAGTAAGCCGCAGATAGGTACCAACCCTGCCGTACCTAAGTAAATAGTTACACCTGATCGAGGCCAATCAATCTTGCATGACCAGGAACCATCGACGATACTAGGTACTATACTAGCAGTCTAGCATATTAACCCAAGAACATGTACATAGTAAATCTTCGAGAGACGAAGCTTTGACCTTCCAGACCTTGGCGAAATATTGGTTCATTGTATCCCCATCATTTCGACGATAACTTCGTCTATCTACTACCTTCTACGTATGATCGTCCCAAGCCGAGATCTGCAATGTTCTGCTGCTTTGTCGAAACGAAACGTACATGGGTCCTCAAGATGATCACCCAGTCACCCCAGGTCTTCTCCAGTTTTCGATTCTTCATTACAAGGTACGTTTGGACCATCCATTCTTGGCAGATCTTGACCGACTCTTCTTACCAACTCATCCAGCTTACCTAGGTAAGACGTTGACGCATCCTAAAGCAACGAGGCATATCGACACGATATAGTTGCCGTTTAATTGGTGGGGTGCATATTCGGAATAAAGGAGCCAACTGCGATCAGTGGCCCGCACCGCACCCTCTTTCTGCTATGTTGTGGCAAGGCCTGCGCATGAGGCGAAGAAAACATTCCAAAGTGGTGATAGTACGTATTATTGTCGCGGATGGCCTTGTTATCATTGGCCACCATCCCCGCCTCTTCTACGCCCCTTATCAGAATTACAACGCCCCGAACGCCTTGGCGTTCGAGTTAAGATGTTACTCTGTCTATAGACTTGATGGGGGAAATATACTTGCTGTAGCAGCGTAGTAGTGTTTCCCCGGTAGGATTGTATGCTTGCTGATATTCTCAAAGTAATTTCTATAGGTTTACATATCTGGAAATACTGTCCCCTTCAATATGATTAGTGCATCCTAATGTGGACAATATGTCGCCGTTATGGCGTTTCAAGATTTATCCGAGATCTCACTCCCGCGCCCCTTCAAATCAATATCTGATTGACATCACTATCACATTCGTCAATCTCACTGGAATGGAACTGCCCTTCTGTCCGAGCTCGATCCCTTAGCTCAGGGGGAGGGGCCTTTTTTTCTCCTGCCTCGTGTCTACGTAAAGCCTCGCATTCCATATCTAGTACCTAACGTCTTCCTGTGGCGTTGGCCATGCAATGAACAGGCGTTGTCTTATCCAGCCCTAGCGAACGATCTTAGCAGCAGTACCCAACAGACCCGATCAATTATTATCATCCATTATGGCATTATCGCTCTCATCATCATCCCTGGACCCCTGAATACCCAGTAGCCTACGCCTTGGCCAGGGTAGCAATTGATGGGGAGCCCCCAATAACTTTAAAAAATTGATTGCAACGTCGCAAAAATTTCGTATTAACAATAGCATTTTCTTAATAGAGCAAGAGGTTTGACTATATCTAACAGAAGGAATGCATCGCATTTGACCGAGCGAACTTTTCATAGCACAGTACACGCCGCACTTAAGCCGATTTCAAGTCAAGTACTATGTAAACGAATCTGTTCACAGCCAAGATCTCACCGCCGTTCGCTATACATACGTACCACCTATAGTATCACCTATATACGCATGAGATAAAATCTCTTCATTCAGTCAGGGCTAATAGAATTTAAAACCTAGCTGGGTACCTGCAGGTCTATACATGGCGTATGCATGCATACTATTTGTTGTTCAATATCTGATCCAGGTCAGTGAAAAGGATGGTTTAACGTCAAGCAAGTTCCGCTATTGGCCAGAACGTCTTTGAATCGAAACAATCCAGGTCATCTAGGTCCGTCCAATGGTTGCGGCCGCCTATAAGTTATGCCGTGTGGCTGAAGACTCTAGACCCCCTGGATTTTTTGCCGACAAGCATTGGCTCTCGGTAGACCAAATGGCAGGTGCAGATAGTTAGGAGTAGTCAGCCACTTTAGGTATACGTGCTTTTTGGCCTCGGCCTCACGAAGGTTCTGGGTAATGAACAGCGCACCCATACATACATGATACATACTAGTGGTTACATACACGAACGCAAAAAAAAAAGTAGGCCAAAAACAAACAATCAATAATCAATATCACCTACACGTTGCAGAAGTAAGGCACTCTCAATGGACGTGACGTTACGATATTCCTATCCTATTCTATTCATATTCTAATTACTCCGAATAGAATATGCCTCGAATAACATCAACAAATCACTTAACACGACCTGCTGAACCCGCATGAATAGAACCTGTTTTCTAACCCAACCCTTTCAGCAGCACAAGGGGGTGTGAAGAGCCTCGGTCGAGCTATCCGTCAAAAATGGAGAAGCCAAAAGTGTGGCTCATCAACACTTTTACGCAATTCGATCAACGCTGAAGAAATGGTCGATCTACTTCCCAAAAGGGGAGGGCTAAGAACTGTGGCTTACTGCTGTATGTCTCGCGAGTCCCGCTGACGGAGGGGCTTCGTTACTTGGATCCATCTATATCCTCGGCCCTTCTAGCTTCCCACAGGCCTACCCTTATAGCCCTTATAGCGCATAGTAGTCTACTGTTGCGGCCGTTGTATTCCAAACTGGGGGATGCCTCCGTCGTTGCGCGTCGCGGGTGGTGTCGAAGGTGCCAACCTAGCCACACGGGGGCTGCTATACTGCTGCATGTTTCTCTCTTACGCCGTTACGAATGCTAACGATTGCCAATGTACATAATCCGATTGCTCCGCTCTGCCCGTCGCCCGATGCATCCATCCACATCCACATCCCACTAACGCCGACATACACCCAACTTGCTGGGTCCGGTGACCAGATAGTAGCAGTTATAAAAAACCTTACGACATATTGATGATGTTATTATTACTGTCTCTGGTGTTGACAAATGACAAATGAGGAACTCTGGTAGATGCAACACCAAATTGTCCGGCTGAACTGCATGTCTCGACGAAATGGAAGGGCACACTAGCAATTCTCCAAAAAGCTCCCATCAGATAGGCTGGCCGGTACGTCCGTGTGTTCAAGTCTCGGTCACAAGCTTCAAACACCAGAAAATTGTAACCAAATTCGCTGAAACACGCATATTTCTTCATTACACACAAACAATGCGACGCGATGCAAGATGCGATGCAAACGCAATCCCGTCTCCCGTCTTCTAAAACAGCAGCAGCGCTTGCGAAGCGGAGGCCTGGCGGCATTTTCGAGGCTGGGGCGTCTACATGCCGGCACCTTACTACGACGCAGACAGCGCGGCTACCGTCGTATCAGATCGCCTTGTTTCCATGCCGCGATCCATCGCATATCATTTTCCCGTGCGGCGGCTATTTGCCTTCCCTTGAAAATCCTAATCAAACACCGCGAGCCGCCCGGTTTCAACAAGCGCATCTAAGGAAAGAACGGGATGTAGCTATCCCGTCCTGTCCCTCCCGGGATATTTCATCAAGCGCCGCGCTTCGTGGTGGATACATACATCCCCCTATACCCTACCTACCAAAGCACGGTGGAATGATCCGGGTAGGAACATCGTACATATGCAGATATACCCGTATCGCCCCGAACCCCAGATTCTGTATTAGATAATAATGAACATACATATACCTGTATGGACATATGTGAGCATGAATAACTCACTCGGGGACCGAGCGCGCCCCCAGTATATACGCGCTTAATCTCCGCCAGAACCAATCATATCCGCCGCCCACCCCAAAAATAGCATCCCGCGGCAGCGAGAACGTAGGCGGCTCCATCGTACATACGCTTAAGCACGAAAAGAATTATTAAAAAGTCCTTTGAAAGTGTAGAAATAGCATTCGCTAAAAATTCGGTAATTTAACGATACGGCGTGTCGATTATTTCTCCACGCTCGGACGACAAATCCTTCCGGCGTGAGAAGCATATCGTGGACCGATTTGGAAGTAAGAGTCGGCGGTATGTAAGCATTCTATATTGTATAGGGGGTCTAATAAGTCAGATTAATCTGTAAAAGGGCCGTTGATGTTACTCGGCCGTGAGATCGTGAAGGTAGTCGGGCGCATGTATGTGTGCCTAGTAGGTAGCCGTTGCAACGCTTTAGATTTCGATGACGACGTTGAATCTGTCTAGTAAGACTTAGGACCAATGTGGAGGCCTATAACAAGCCCAGGTGTCAAATACATGCGCCTGGAGAGCGGGAGGATTTGACATGTGCCTACTGGGTACCTACTAGTCCAAGCTCTTCGAAGCTCTTAATCGTACCTGGGTCCGAGAGTCTTCCGAACTAAACGACATGCAACCTTCAATTTTTAGGTGCCTACTCATACCCAACATGATTTTAGAATCCAGAAACTCAAATTGACTTTTCCTATAATTCCTTTCTTATAGCCACGTGGTGACTCGCTCCAAAATGCAACCTAATAGGCACCCAAGTTTAGACGAACTTATATCGCAGATTAGACCTATCCAAATTCATCACTGCCTAAAAACGGCGAAAAAGAAAAATCAATAATAAGCATAGTACCTGCATTTCAATAATTCATAAGCTCTTCTAAGCCCCCAACCCAATACTTTGGAGTTGGGACCAAAACGACTCGAACAATGGTAGAAATAAGATTAATTCTTCCATACCCAAGGCGAAGTTGAGTGGCGTAGACCGGCTATCTGCCGATAAAAGTGGAGCCATTTCCATCGGCCCCCGAGGCACCCGGAAGGCTGAGCCCGGATTCAAAACGGTAGCTCTTGCATCCGGATAAAAGCCCCAGACGTTTGGCTTGACATTGAAACTCTTTGGCGCGGAGGATCTCGGGATCATACATTGACCACTAGATACCTAGACATCGACATTTCTGAAGTTCTTACCGATGCAGGAACCCAGCAACTAAACATATCTTCAACGATCAAATGGAAAGAGGCTTGGATCGCGCACTTGCTCCTCCCCGTAGACTAGCAGTTCCATGACTCACAACCCCTAAAGAAACCATTCAATAGAAAATTTCTATTTTAATCATCGCTTCAGATGCTACCTAACTGTGTAAAATCCGCCAGCCACAGCGTCATGAATCGAATAGAAAAAAAAAGTTTCGCGGTGTTAAAAGTCATCGTCAATCAACAAAGCGCCGCATACACCAAGTCGAATCGTAAACCCTGTGTGAGAAGTAGAGTCTAAATATCTCAAGAGCGTTTCAGGTATCTCCTAAACGATCAATCTCGTAATTGTTGTCATCCCTCCGTTTGCCTTCGTTCCCCTCGTACGCCTCCGCCACACGAATCCGCGTACGCCCGTACATGTCCCAGTTGATCCCGAGGTTGTCAGCTCTAGCGAGGCAATGCTTTTATTCCTTCATCTTTACATAATTGCTAGGGAATATGCCGTGTCTTGAGCCAATCATGCCAGTCCTGTGAAGTGAAAATTAGCAATAGATTCCCAACTAGTTTTGTAGTTTATATCATGGACTTACCACCAATCGTTGTCACTCTCTGTCTTCTTTAACACCGTGATGACATCACCTTTCTTGAAACCTAAGTCACCCGGCTGGTCTGCTTCAAAGTTGAATAACGCAACAGCTTCGTTCTTTTTCATCAACGCTTGTTTGCTCGCAAAATTCGGCTTCGGCGCTGCAGGTCTGCCGGGTCCTGTTTTCTTATCTTCCTGATATCCACCAACTGGAGCCGAGGCTCGATGATCACGATATTGATAATCGTCACCGTATCCTTGGGTTCCTGCCACTGTGTTTGATCGATTGACACTGCTGCCGGTCGGTCGGTCGTACACATCATCCTGCCATGTAGTTGCACGCCTCGGTCCACCGAATTCGTTTTGGGCTGCAGGTTGTTGGGGCTCGCCGTAAGCACTTCCCCGTTGGCCGTTCCACACTACATCGTCATGACGGTCGTCGTAGACCGGAACGTCGTTGTACATGTTATCATCCACAGTACCTGTACGCACACCCGCAAATATTCTGGAGTTCAAGACGGACATTAATGGCCCGGCTTGCGGGGGCGGCCGCACAGCACCCGTGAGGAGCTCTGCTGCCGTCCATCGTTGACCGTACAGCTTCTCGTTCGCATCTCTCCGTTCCGCAATCACCGAACCTTCTAGAGAAACACCAGCAAACAATCCCTTCGTCTTGCTGTAGCTGAAGACGCCAGCTACGCTCTTTAAGGAGGCGGCACCAGCAGCTTCAGCGTTCCGCCCGACCGGACCCGCCGCTATGGAGACATTTCCACCGAGTGTGATAGAGCCTTGCTGCGAGAATGTCTTTACGGCATGCGCATCGTTCAGGATGAAAACGAAGTCGGTCAATTCGAAACCAATCTGGCCACCAAACCCACCTCCCGCTGTAAAGATGGCGGACGGCGCAGACCACGAACCATCGTTTAACCGAGCGACGACGAGGCCGGAGCCGAAACGCGCGGATCCGAGGAAACCGGCTTTAATGACGGTAAGAATCGCAAGGCCCTAGTTTGGTCAGTCATTAGCTATTGCTTTTGCACATACGGACTATTGGATATAGCTTCGTTCTAGGCTTTTTCAGCTAAAGGCTCAACTTACTTTTGCGTTTGCGAGAATCGACGGAGGAATGATCTTGTCGGGACCGAACGCTTGGCGGGGATCGATGAACGAGGTGAGGATCTTGCCGCACTTTTTGCACTCCGCTATTGGGATCGTGAGCTATTAGTTCCAAGGCTTTGAAGGGAATCACGGGCGCACGACCGCGCGGGATTGCGCCCGTCTAGAAGCTGGAGACTTACACGCCATAGACGACGGTAGAGGGTTGTTGATACCCATCTTGAACGATGAGTGATGTTCTTTGATATCTAAGCACGAAAGTTGTTTGGATTCCGGAAGTGCCGAGTTGGAGTTGTTTGCGATGGCAAAGAAAGCTACTACCTTTCTAGCTCGTGAAAGTCAATTGCGGGGATGGAGGCCGCCAAGTGGAAGTATAAAGACTTGTGAGTAAGGGATGATGAAGGAATTGACAAATTGATTGTATCCTTATTCTTGAGTCTAGATCGCACCGCTCTCGTGGTCGAATGTTCGCATAGGTAGAGCAAATAGGTAGGTGGTAAGGTTAAGCAATGACTAAGGTTGGCGATATACGACTAGGCATTATTTATTTGGGTATGATCAAAAGATGAATTATGGCGTCGTCAGCTGAGAGATAGCTCTGCCACCCTGGCGGGGCAGACGGCAACCACGGCAGCTCCTGCTGGGAACCGACCTAGGTATAAATTGTAGCTGCCTTGGAAGCTCCCTAGGTCATTATTCTAGGTACCTGTACTAGGCGATATAGCGACTGCTAGAGGTAATGGATCCATGTATGAGGCACAGCACTATACTTTACAGGTACCCGAGTACAGACGATGAAGTCACCAGTCGCCTGAACAATAAAGCTGGGGTAGATGTCTGTGCGAATGATAGGTAGGCGGTACAACTTTAGTACCGATACAACCGACGGAGCAAATATTGTACCTAACTAGCCACCCAAAATTGCACTAATGAACCACCAGCCACACCCTGCGTCATCTTCACTCCTTGCCGCCTCCTTTTTGTCACGGAGACATCTCGTGTTTCTCCATTAAAGCCGGATTTTGGGTAAAAGGCATACGATTACGCTTGGGGAAAACAAAGACGACAATCACATCTGTGCCCACGGCGGGCTTTACTATCGACGAAAGCTACTGACTAAACATATATCGATCTCTTATTCGTTGCCTACTCAGCCTTCCATTGCCTAGGTGTTTTCTTCTACCACGTTCGCATTGAAACAGTACCAATTAGCGAATAATTGGAATTTTCCTACCACTGCTACCTTCCCCGTCGAAGTCCTTCACGAGAACTATTCCAGAATTTTAAGATGTCGGAAGCCTACGAGCGCGAGCGCCAGAACAATGCGCGACTGGAGGAGCTGTCCGCGAAGGTGTCGTCGCTGCGCGGCGTTACCGTCGATATCTACGATAACGCGAGAGCGCAAGATGTCATCGACAATACCGTACGAACAACCCCACCACATACACTCTATGTTTACCTACTTTTTACAGACGCGCTAATACTTGCTTGGTTTCGTGTAGTCCGATACCTTCTCTTCCATGTCGATGCAACTAAAAGGGTCCGCCGGTCGATTGGGTCGCATGGCAGCGTCGGGGAACAAAGTCGCCATCCTGAAACTCTCGGGGATCCTCATCGGCACCTTCCTAGTCATATACTATATTCTCCGATGGATTTTCTAGACGACGGACTCGCGTAATGGCATACGAACCAGCAAGAGGAATACCACGCAATAGGTCCCAGTGGGGCAATTCGGATAGTCGCAAAGGGATATGTCGTCAGCCCCTTACATGGCAGCACGATGTGTCCCGTCATAATGGACATCTAGGCTATAGAAAGAGCCGTAAAGTGATTGAATGGCAGATTGATCTGTCCTGGTCTGGTTGTGAAGGTATGAAATGCTTTGGAAAGGGCTATATTGCCTAGGTACTTGTGCCTTTGCATATCTAGATGATGTCCGTGGCAGCCCTACTACATAAAAGGGCAAAGCAGTCAAGTTTTGGCTGATTCAATATCGGAGTTAGCAGTCCCTATAGCAGCATAGCATAGGCGTTATGAGTTTAGCCTTGTTCATATGGAATAAATGGTTTTCAATTGACAGCCTAAGGGATTTATCTGGATCGGTCCTAAGTGCTGAATAGTATTTGATAATAAGCCTTGACAATCAGCTTGAAAAGACTATCTGGGGCATAGCCAGAAGACACGGCTATGTTTTGGAACTCAATTTTCATATGCTCAACCCCTATTCTGTACAAAAACCTCCAACCCGATCGAATTCGTTAACCTACATCTCGTGAGTTTAGCATATCACTGCCAAACGTTAGAGAATAGATCTTCGTTCCCGAATCCACCACCGGACTTTGCTCCATTGTTGTTAGAAGTTCCCGTACTGCTCGTCCACCCACCGAATTCCTCATCGGCTGCTACTTGTGGCGCGGGAGTAAACCCTCCGGAAGCGCCCGGTACTATACTCTGAGTAGCGAAAGATCCTCCGGTGCTACCCCAGGCGCCGAAGTCGTTGCCGGCACTGATCGATGGGGACTTGGCGGATAGAGGGCTCTTTGAAACTGGGACTGGAGCCGGGGCAGGGTTACTCCAGGCATTCCCCCAGACGTCCGAATTATTCAACGCGGAAGTATTTAAAGACGCAGTAGTACTAGCGACAGGAGCTGGCGCGGGCGCTGGCTTTGCAGAAAGATTGAACACGGAACCGGCTGATGTTGGTGAGGGAATTGGCTTAGTAGCCGGAGCAGCGGCTGGTTGGGGAGTAGAGCTAGACCAGTCAAAGAGATCGCCTAAGCCTGCCGAGGAAGATTGCGCTGGTTTTGGCGCAGCAGCGGGCGTGCTGAATGCACTGAATGGATCTGATGTACTTGGCGAGGGTTTGTGTTGTGGTGCTGATTGAGCAGGCTTAGGGTCAAAGAAACCTCCCCCACTCAGGCTTGAAAACGATGAACCAGCGGGTTGGGGGGTAGACCGGTTACTAGACATGGTCGTTAAACCGGCGAAGGCGTCGGTCTGAGGGCTTTTGGGTGCTGAACTATTTCCAAAGCTCAAGCTTGCGAAGGCATCATTGAGTCCTCCGCCAGTTGACTTCTGAGGCTGATGCCCCATTGTTGGTGACTGTAACGGAGGGGATTGCATTGCTCCAAACCCTCCGAATGATCCAGTAGAAGAATGCGACGGTTGCTGAGGCGGCGGTTGAGGTCGCGGAGCTGAAGCATAAAGGGATAGAATAGACTGCTTTAGGTCAGGCCTCGACTGGCCGCCTACACCGCCTGCATTGTTCGTGCTTGCTGGGCGCGGGGGAGCTGCTGGCGCTTCGCCCAAGAAATCCAAACCTAGAAGCGAGTCTTTCGGGTTCACTGCCTTCGGCGGAGCTGGAGCCGACTTAGGGGGAACTTGCGACGACGCTGGCCCGGCAGTGTTCGCTCTAGGAGGGATGTCGTCACCGCCGATGAGGTCCGCTTGAGGAGGTGGACGGATCCCACCTCGTGGTCCGCTTTGTTGACCGACGGAGCTTTTCCGAATTGACTCCTTCCTGTCTATACTCTGTTTCTCTTTCACGATGCTTAAGGGAACATCATCGTCACCCTCGACATCCAGGGTGGCAGGGTCGGGCATTGGTCCATCCATTACCCATCGTTTCAGCTCATATTTAGTTCGAATAAAATTCTCGATCTTGGCTTCGGAAGGAACGTGACCAGCTGCCAGTTTAGATTCCCAATATTTATTAGCGCGCGCGTTTCCCCAGCTCAAGATGCTTTGTAGTTGTTCGTCGGTCCAGGCGTCTAGGTCGACAGACTTGACTCGCGATATGTGGGTTCCCATCCCTCGGTGGATTCCCGAACAACGGATGCAGATAAAGACGCCTAGATTCCAACTTGCCCATCGCGGGTCTGTCAAACGTTAGTATTTCAAGAATTGTGAAAGGGGAAGTATTTAATTATGTTCGGGAAGGCGTACGTTTGTTTCGTTTGCAATCGGCGCATATCTTGTTGGATTCCAATTTCAAAAGGCTCTTGATAGTCTGCGAGTTTTGGGCCGCCCTTTCAGCAGCCGGGTTGGGAGGCCGTCTAGACATAATGCAATCCCTTCTGGAGAGGAATTATATGATATGTCGAATAATTGATCGAGCTGATAGACACTGGCTAGGCGAAAAGTAAGGGTAGATAGAAGATTATGTTTCAAATTGACAAGAAAGGAGGTATGTAATTGAAGGTGGAAGTCGTGTGGCACCGTTAATGGAATTCCAGGTTCCAACTTGCTATCCCGAATCAGCCTCGATGAAACTGTGGCTTTCGGTACATGTAATTGGCCCGAGCGTTCAAGGTCTAGTTGTACCTTTCAAAGTAGAGAAGTACCGCTACGCTTTGGAATACATCGACTCGGATGTCGCTAGATAGAGTTAATCCGTTATCTGAACAATGCTGAAATCAACTAATCCGCTCTAGGTTAGCGTATTCCATGTGGCAAGGGTCGGGACGCAGTGGGGACATTTCTGACGACATCAATCGCTTGGACGAGATCAGCTATCAAGGGTTCGTTACAATAATACCTTAAATTCTTATGCATAGCCAACGCTGATTCCAAATCATCACTTTTCCTGTCTTTTCATGATTCCATCCTGTGTAAACTTATTGTAATTGAACGAATATATATATACCTACCTATATACCTTACTTTTCAACAGATAGGTAATGCGATTACCACCATTCTCCAACTTGCTTCGTACTTTCTACTCTTTTTCCTACTTTGCTAGAGTGCGCCCCTTAACTCAACGAACTCTATCACACAACCCATCAACATTGAGGTCTATGCCGACTATACCATTCTTCGGAAGTTTATTTGGATCAAGTTCAAACCAATCTAGCACCATGTCGTATCCAGACCAGAGATCCACTGATGAGTGGCGTGCTGTTCTTACCAAAGGTGGGGTTTAGATAGGCCCTTTCCCATTATATATACAAGAATATCAATTAACCCATAAATTTTAGAACAATTTAGAATTCTTAGGGAAAAGGGAACCGAGGCCCCAGGGTCTGGAAAATACGATAAATTCTTTTCCGAGTCCGGGATTTACACATGTGCGGGTTGTAACGCGCCTCTGTACAAGGCAAACCACAAGTTCAAGTCTGGTTGCGGATGGCCGGCTTACTTCGATAACATTCCCGGAGCCATCACAAGGCATGAGGATAAATCTTGGGGCATGGCAAGAACTGAGATCTGCTGTGCCAACTGCGGCGGCCACCTGGGCCATGTTTTTAAGGGCGAAGGATACCCTACGCCAACTGACGAGAGACACTGCGTCAACAGTATCAGCCTGAACTTCTCCCCCGAAGATAAGCCAGCAGAAAAGAAATAAAAGAGGAAAAAGAGAAAAAAGTACTAGAGATGTGGACTTGATGTTGTATGAATAAATGTTTCTTGTGTCGTTGACTGAATTGGGCAGGCGAAGGCGTGAGGGGATGAGTGAGTTATTGAATGAAATATTTCATTATGCTGTATCGCATCTCGAGCGAACCAGACTCATGTTTTGTGACTTAAAAAACCTGTGGTACGATTTTCAAGGTATCTGCGTCCGCTCCTGATCTGTTGCTTCAAGTCCATTCCTTTGTTCTTGCTTAATATTACGCTTGGAGAGGAAGCTTCAATAGCCCCTTTTTAGTCTGGTTTGAACCAATGGAAAGAAAACCATTCACGGTATTATACCTATCAAGACACCGAATCAATTCCCATCCTCTACACACACCCCGAGTCATAGCTTTTGGTGCTGGCCTTTTAATAATATTTTTACTAGGAATCTCTCATTATTGAGTTTGTTGTGTTCGGGAAAGATGCACTTAGAGCAATGCACCAACTAAATCGATTACATCTATAAGCACTAAGAGATATCCATTGCTCCCATTCGTCTCGCTGTTCCACTTCTGTTTACTCCAGCTCTAGCTGTAGAAGAAACAGGAAGAAACAGACTCCCATTTTCCTGTTATGGGGTGGTCATAGTCGCTTGCAATTGCCAGGAAATGGAAGCAAGTGCTTAGGAGTCATCCCGATATTTTAAGTTTCTCCTTCTACTGCTTCCGAGTTGGAAGGCGTTAGCAAGTTTGAGAAAATGTGTGAAGCCTCAAAACCCTATTCTATATTTTACTACCAGAGTTACGTTTCCCATCCCCCAAACCTTCCAGCCTCCCATCTTCCCATTTTCCCATCTCCGATGCCAGCAAATTCGTATTCATAAGACGAATATTCGATTACCGTTCGGCTTCTTCTCTTCCACTTCACTTCGCTTCTCTTCTCTTTTTATTACTACTTCTACGACCACTATATCTATCTGTCCTCTTCTGAGCATACATAGGCAAGTTTACTCGACATCAAGCTGTCCCACCATTTCAAGATGTATACTCGGAGCCAGAACAAGCTTAGCAGCAGCACTGCTAGTGCTGCTGCAACTCACGTCTCAAGTCGTCTGTCAACTTCAACAAGCACCCAGACGCCAAGTCCTCGCCGTACAACTTCGCGCAAGACTGTCCAGCAAGCCCCGCGCAAGCCAAAGGCAAAGCTTTTAGAAAAGCGCAGGGTCTCCCAGCCTGTTTTCCCTGGCCAAAGTCTTCTTGGATCCTCTACCACTTCTACAACTTCTGGGCCTTTTGAAGCTTCTCAATCCCCCGAGGCTATCGAAGACTGGATCGAAGTTAAGCCAACCAACTCGCCGTCCAAGCCGCCTAGAACATGGAAGATCTACATGGATGGAGTCAACGGCCGTGTCCACTCCATCATAGACACCAAGACTCATACCACTCTCTACCACCACGAGCGGGATGCCGACCAGCCTGTTCGGATGAGTCTCTTGAATGGCAAGGTTGAATATGTCGAGAATGCTCAAACAGGCCACGTTTTTTACCAGTCTCCTAACATCACACTGTAATTACGGGCTCCAAACCGTGATGCTCGGGCAACTTCTACACTTCGGCGATTCTCTTTTCTTATTCGTACGGCACGACATCACAACAACGGCGACGACACCGTCGCATTCGTCCACAATTTCGACATGCTACTCTAATCGTGAATTCTTATTTGTTTTAATATTCTGCTTTAAACTTCGGTTTTCAACATTCATTACGTCGCCACTTAAAATTTTAAAAAAACCACCAAAAACAATATCTACAAACATCGCTCAGTTTCGGTTTCTGTTTAAACCCAACAGGCATACGCTACTACAGTTTCTGACATCCGTACAACAGCCCTGGCGACGGGCTTGCTGGATTAATAGGTGCTTCGATCATTGATTTCTTGTTTATTCGCATTGGTACTGGATTTGAGGGACCATAGGGGCTTGGGAAACATCCAGGGTACGATTGGGATGGGCGCCTACTTTATGGGGGATATCTGAATAGGGACCTCGGTAAAGGACGGGTGGACTTTTACTCTCAGCCAGGGTTTTTACTTGATTTTGTATATAATTTTGCAGTTCTGCAGTACAGCGATTTCCTATGTCAACCATCAACCACTTAGTCCCATTATCCTGAATTACGTGGTGATTCCCAACGAATTGTGACGAGTTGGAATTCAATTTCCCACCTGACAATCTTCAACGATACCTATGACAAAATTTTATCGTTTAATCATTGTGTGCGTATCGTTTAGGGTTAAATGCAGTTTTATCGTAGTAAGACGCCATATTCTGATATACTTTGGCTATGAGAACACCCCCGACTAACCCCTTTTCTACACGCAGGTAACATTTCAAAGCCATACGAATGTTTCTACAATAGTTAGGTCAAGTTATTGTAAACTATAAGCTCCTATTGTTTTTATTATGGGACAATACGTTGCTATACCCCGTATAGTAACGTTGCACGTGAAGGTATTTTTGAATTTAGCCAGGAAACACATGTTCCAGACCCTCGATCCATGGTTCCAAATAGGAATACGTTGATACTAAAAAGCGAATATAAAATTTACACATCTAACATCCACAGTTAGATGTTGGAATTTTCTGAATAAGCATAATTCTGTGTAGGTTATCGTCATATCTTAAGGATCTGAACATCACCATGTTTATTGCTTTCCTCGTCCTAGCCGCTACTACAATAGCGACAGCAATGCCAAGGAAACCACAGCTCCTCCCAGAAGACTACATCTGGCAGATTACCCAATGGCAAGCGGGAGAATCTCATGGAGCACCTACCGCTCCTATTACTGGCTGGTACAGTGAGTGGCGTCTTCATTTTTAGTTTATTGCCCATGCTCCCAACTATCCATGTTAAACTTTCCTTAGGCTTTAATGTTTCTGGGGAGAGGTTTGGTGAAGGTTCGGCACGGATCCCCCCTTTTGCTGCCCATTGTGAAGGCTACGCGGACGGTCGACCCCTACGTTCTAATGCCACGAGTTGTACGTTGGAATCGGCTACTGGCCCGTCAGATGTATTCGTATCATCACAAGTTCTTCCGGTGGAAACGTATGCCCAGGCTCATATCTCTGTTAACTATTCTTTCCACGCCGATGAGTACGTACATAATAATTAATATCTAGTTTACCTACATATATTGACAGATAATTATAGCGAATCAAAGACTAAACGGAACTTCGCCGTCACAATCGTGGAAGACTGGGCGAGGGAGAGGCCACCGCATAATTTTACAGTTTCGCCTTCCGAGATTACTCAAACTCAATAGTTAACGCCATGATGATTTAGACTGCGGTTAGATCCATAGCAAGAACATTTGACAGATTCATATTATACTTCCCATATGGCAAACCGTAAATTCAGATGAAGGAATTTTGAAAAGGGGGCGCCATGTGTCAGTAGCACGGACTCGAACTGTGTAAACTACATCATTCGTTCTACAAAGCAATTTTTGCACAGACATCAATTCTTTTCAATGCTTTTATTCCTAGGCAAAAACAATGGACCGGAATCAAACTGGGTGTGATGTGGCTGTTTGCTCAAGGGCATAGAAATATGTGCATATTAATAGGGGTAAAGGATAGTTTCCTCATATCATTTAGGCGTTGATGCATTCAAGGACGATCACAGGTATGACCGTCGCATTTCGTAACTACCTAAGTAACCTAGCAGTAACAGTAGAACGAAGCAAGCACGACCTGTGTAGTGCGTCAAAGGATGATACTGCACAAACACAAGTCGGCTCAAAACCAACAAAACCTCCTGTCCCAATAAAATCCCCTTCGAATACCAGTGGGTGAACAAAAGAACACGAAGTCCAAAGGCCATAACTATAACTTCGACGTATTCCTCCGCACACCACATCATCCGATTCCTAATGTTAACAACGTCGATCAGGCTATAGTACGGTCGCCAACGCCTCGTCCTCGAACATTTGCTTCAAGCGTTCTCTCTCCACTCTGTTCTGGGTAGCTTCGACAGTGTGGTAGGCATCGTCTAAGCCTGTCATCATGTCGTCAAGGGTACGAGCTTGCTGGCCCAATCGATCCAAGGAGTTCACAGCCATCATGACCTCCGGCTTGGTAGCCCACTCGGAGTCGGGGGTTCCCTTGATCAGCTCTTCAGCTCGTTCTGCCTCGACCATCTTTGGGTCCCAGAGGACGGCGGCGTGTCCCAGGGCCATTCGGATCCAAAGGGCATCCATGAACTTGTCCGCGTAGTTCGCCTCGATGCATTGGAAGAAGTAATCGATATGGTCCTCGATGTCGCCTAGAAGTTGCAAGATGGTCTTGATTTGGTCTCTTGTTCGGTTGCAGGCTTGGGTCAGTGGGTCTTCTGCTTGAGCCGGTTTCTTGTCGGGCTGCTTCTGATACCAGTGTGGCTTGAATTCGCTGCCAGGAGTGGATTCTTCCTCTGCACCGTGATAGTCCTCCTCGTCGCCACTGAATTCGGTGTCGTCGTAAACATCGTTGTCCTCATCGTTGTCATCATTGTCTTCCTGTTCTTGCTCATCCTCATCATCCTCGTCATAGTAATACTGGTGAGCGCCCTGATAGTCGTCGACGGAACCGCCGTCTTCTGAAGTGGCTGCTTGCGGAGATGATTTTGACTCTCCAGAGAGTTGAGGCTTTTCCATCTTGTGCTGTTCTCGCTTTTGAGCGGCGTCATACAAGAAATCGTAAGCTTCTTGGATCTGGACGAACTTCTCGTGGCTTTCCGGGCCAGCTTTGTCTGGGTGGAATTGGAGGCAAAGCTTGTGATACGCAGTCTTAATATCCTTAGAACAAGCATTGGGGGTGACCCCAAGAACCTCGAAAGGATCAGACGATGATGATTTTTCGTGAGCCATGTTGAAAGATTTGAATAGACATGTACTCGGTAAGAAGTGAACGTGAATATCTGATATCCATAGAATGTTGATGTCGAAAGGGTCGACGGATGGATATTTTGAAGAGGTAGACGTGAAGATGTGTGAATGAAAGTTGTGTTTTTCGTAGGAAAAGGATTCGTTACTGGACGCTGAAAATGTTTGGTGTTGTTGATAGGGTTGTAGATGTACTTAATATTGTTAGGTTAGCTTTGAGGATAATTCGTGACCTACCGAAATACTGGAGGTACGTTGAAGAGACTTACCCTTCGTCGACGACCTTGTAGATTTCCTCGCGTATGCCCCTACGTATTAGGGATTGCACATGTATATATACCTAGGTGTGTAGTAGGTATCTACCTAGCTTAGGTATATTTTTACGAACCGCAAGACACTGTCCTGGGATTATCGTACAATATCACGAATTAGCTCTCTTCTTCGGACTTTGTAGCTTTTTGAAATTCACGTTCATATGTTCAGTTAATCGTGTTACCATCAGGGCCTAGGGAGGTATGGCTGTGGGTTATTAACCCCCCACTACACTCTAGGTATGTATCCACGAATGCTATGTAGATATTAGGTCGAATTCAACGCCCTTTTTGAATAAGGAATAGCCTGGATCTGAGTAGAACCTGACAAAATAAGGGGCGGCAGTGGAAGATCAATTTTGTCGTAGATACTTCGTATGTGATACCCCCTCCGCAATGATATGTAGCAGAGGTATCTGGATGGGTATCTACATCGTACCTGAGCTACTGAACGGGATTTTTTTTTTTTTAAATAGACTTCTTTGAGACGTTAATTGAATCCAGTTGAATATATGTCATAATATTATCAAATTATCGAATTAAATAGGACCAAAAGCCACATACCCCTTCAAGCCATGCCAAGTCCCAAGAAGATCCGTCGTCAAGTCATGATAGGAATCCATAGACGTCATATTCCAAGTCCAAGAACCTTCCTAAAAGCCAAGGTATCCAAGACATCGAACGCGATACTTTTCATTTCTCTAATACATCCGACAAGCCATCACGGCCAGACTTCCAAGGGCCATAAACGCTTTAGCCATAGCCAGGACCACGCCACCGCTTCCGTCCTGCAGGCTCGGGGCCTGCGAGCCAAGTTCCTAGCTCTTCGGGGCTCGGCCGTTGTAGTCCACGCCTTGCTCGGCCGTGTAGTTGCCGAAGCAGTCGTAGTCGAAGTCGATCTCGTCGATGCGGTCTTGGAGCACCGAGACTACGTTGTCGAAGGAGCAAAGACCGTGAGGATCGGTTGGGCAGCCGGCGTAGGAGTCCGCGACGGGGACGACGGCGTCGTTTCTAGAAGGGTTGTGAGTTGATAGAAAACAGGGATGAGGGAGTAAAGAGGGTGGCTTACACAAGAAATCTGATCTGCTTAGTGGGTTGGTAGGCCGGGCACTCAAGGACTTGGGCGGTGAAGTGGGTTGCGAACGGGACAACCTTGCTAGCTACGAAGCTATTTTCTCTCTGATTCCCGGTAATACTTAGGGCTGGTCCCTTGAACAATGCAGTCAGGTTGAAAGCCGTGAGGGTGTCAAGAACGACAACCTCATGGGTAGCATCAGCATAGATAGACTGATTCAAGGGAAAGTAGGTGGATGAGTTGTCGAATGTCTGATTTAGAGCTGACCAACCCTCGGGATATTCTCCGGTGAAGCGAGCGACGAATTCTTGGAGATAGGCCTTCCCCTGGGCAGCAGCGACGGGAGAGCCGGGGCCGTTGTTGTAGTAGAATGACTTAAGGAAGGTCAGCTAACCCGGAATGTAGGCATTTGGATAAGGGGCAAGGACGTACGATATCGAACCAATATTCATAGTTCAGGAAGTCTTCTTGGCTAAAAAGACCACAGAAGGCAGAGTAACCAAGCGCGTTGGTCTCGTACGAGCAAAGTTGAAGCATAGCAAGGATATCCGTAGATGTGAAGTTGACGCCGGAGATCTAGAGACGGTCAGTGACTTCTAGGCCCCTTTCTCTCAAGAACGAGTTTGATGTCGACCTACCTGTGAGTTTAGGCGAGCAATAGTAGCATTGAATGCATCTTTCGCGAACTTAGATGCCATCGTGCTTCCAATACCTCCTCGGCTAGCAACATTGGAATTGGTGCATACTTCATACGGCGCACCCGAGTTGTTGACACCAGCTGTTTCGACAAGAATCTCAATGCTTACTTGGTCCAGGTATTCGGGCACGCCAAAGAAGCCGGCAGCGAAGTTGTGGGTAGTCTTAACCATGCGGTCTTGAGACTCGGTCCGGAAAACGGGGATGGTACCCGCTTCGGTAAAGTTGTTCAGGAGATGACCATAGAGTTGTCTGTGCTGAATACCAAGAAGAAATTCCTGGCTTCTGCCGAACGGGGTGAGAAGTTCGCCGCCGAGCTTGTAGGTCCAGTCCGCCAGGAAAGCCAGATCACCGCTTACTTGAAGTCCCGTCTTGGTGGCATTCGCGATCTTGTCGGCGAATTGGGCGGGCGCGGCACCGGTGGTTGGGTATCTCGCGCCATGACGGTATAGCAGATGGACCTGGGTTACACTGCAGCCTTCCGGAGCGAGGGGGCTGGTGTCTGGTAATCCGTAATCGGCGGAATTGAGGGAATACCAAGGCGACAAGTTACCCCAATACTTCGTGATATCGAACTTGTTCTCCGTGCTGTCATGGCCGTGCGGCTGCGGTGCTACTAGTGGGAATTGGTTCGACGGTCCCCGATTATCTGGGTACGATAGCGCCGTTTGGATTGCCGCTGGCTGAACTCCAGTTGGCGTTGGCCCCGGGAAGCCGACTTCGGACTCGGGCGGGAAGAGTACAGAGTCGACGGATGCTTGTATCTTAGTTAGCGCTGCGCTGTATGATTCTACTGGCTATTCAAGTCTAGATGGTTCAATTGTACAACTAAGAGTGGTTCAACAGTAAGCAAGTAACACATACTACCAGTTGGAGGGTAGAGATCTGAAACGGCGGAGCCGGCATTGGGCGAGGCGGTAACAAAGGTCGCATCGTCAGCCGCGGCTGTACTGGATTGAACCAGCAGCGCTGAAACGAAGGCCGGAACCAGCTGCATCTTGTTTTCCTCTTGGATCTGCTACCTAGCGGTAACGACTAGAGTGCCAAGTGGACGGTATCTGAAGCTTGATTTGAAGCTACCAAAGCTGGATTCTTATAGGTATCGTGGGCTGACTACGCGTTGTCATCAATTGACCTATCAATAAGACAGATAAACACATGTGCTAGTAGATCCTGGCTGTTGATCGTAATTGAAACCCCATCGCCCAAAAAGGGCAAGCCACCCAATAAGAGGCGCAGTATTGTTCCAATTGTGCGGGACGGAGCCGAGCTGAAAAAAGTGATGACCGTTCGATCCGTCCGATCGTTAAATCTACCTGCAACTTTTATCCACGTGCCTGCATCTTTGCTACTGACATGAACAAACCCTATGCACTTCCAATATCGCAGGTGTAGATGAAGTATGTAGGGGGTGGACGGTGCCTAGATATGTAGGTCCCAAGGTTATCATAGGTTACCTAACAGTGTAAGGAGTGTGATGGTTGGTCAATTGAATTAGTGGGGGACTCAATTAAGTTAGACTTTACTCAGCTAACCAGCTACCCGGAACCTAAAAGCTTGTGCTTATTAAGGTTATGCCATCCCATCGACCCATGGACCTACCTGGATCTTGTCGTGTGCTCTTTCCACTTCTCGAGCCGACGTCACACGTGTCTAAATGGTGCATGCGTTAATTAGAGCTGTGATTTCCAAGTTGGATGTGTTAGTCATTTTTATTAGTAGATGGATATCTGGTCACTTATAACTTGCAGCGCAGTTCGGAGTTCTGCTCGGAGTTCTAATAAGATCAACTCCATTAAAAAGCAACGAGTCTTTTTCCATTCAGCAATGCATTTCGTGCTACCTGCTACTTGCTACGTAGGTATGTACCGACTAATTCGGCACTGCGAACTGAATTCGCAATCGGAGCAACATGCAATTGTTCGTAGCCATATTTCAGCCTCTGATATATGACTACGAACTGAACATCTCGTGAAGAGCCTCACAAGATCTGGTAATTGTAATACTTTTGGTGGTTCGCCTGCTTGTTCAGAGCCCACTCCTTCTGTCTCGTTGCCTTGTGCTCTTGCTTGCGGCCCCGTTGCTCGGCACGGATCACCTCCTTCTTCTTTTGGTCCGTCACTCCTAACATGCCAGTTCCGCCATTGGCTCGGCTTACAACAGCGCCATTCCGTCCACGGTCCTGGCGCCGAGCAACTTGTCCATTGCCGTTCTTAACGTCATCAATGTCCATAGCATCACCCTCAGGCGATGCAGCCTCGATAGCAAGCATCTCGGCACGCTCGGCAGCCGAAGGATAATTATGAAGGTTTTGACGATAGTATCTGGCTAGAGATCGGTGGCCGACTGCACGACCAGAAGGAAGGTGTAACTCGGTATCGTCGTAGAAAATGGCACGGTGCTTGTGGGCGTGGGAATGCCATCCATCCATCTGGTGGTGGTGTCGGGGATCGTGGGATGTGTGATGAGGGTGCTTATCGAGTCGCTCGTATTGGTGGATATGTTGATCAACAGGGATAGAACCCAACTCCTCGGAATTACACGATGAAGTAGAGCTGTCCGTTTCCCAACCTTCGTCCTCCATAACCTCGTCTCCATCCTCACCAACAGCCTTGGCCGAACGTCTGGCTCCTAGTTTGGCACCGCCGTTCTGCTTACCATCCTCAATCTCATCTTCTGAATCTTCGCCATCTGAGTATGTGGCTCGGAAGTCATAGTAGTCACCAATATCGACCTGCTCATCCTCAGTTGTATAAGGTACTTTGCAATGTCCTTTATCACGCATATGCGTCTGTACTGCAAGAGCGGTATTCTTGACCTTACCGCAGTATAGGCATTCGTGAAATTCTTGGACCCGCTGTTGCAGCGCACCGATGAGACCGTCAACATCAACTAAGTATTGCTTCTCAGGAATGAACATGCTGTGGATGCGCTCCATGTGAACAATATTTAAGGAGACGGTCGGCGAATCGTAATTACAGAACAAGCATGACTTGAGCGTAAGGTTTGGGACGGGTGTCGACGTGCTGGAAGCGGCTTCGCTAGGGTCCACCGAATCATTTGCCTCTGAAATAGGGTGTTCTCTCTTGTGCTGTGCCTCTGCTGATGGATGAGGATTTGATGGCCGCTTTACCGGAGAGGGACGTTCAGTGAGGCTAGTCTTCTGGAGACCTTCAACGACTTCATTGAATTCCTCCTCGGCTTCGGAATCGAGTTGTTTGTTATCCGTGGCTACAGGTTCAAGGGAAAAGGTAGAGCTCATGACGGAACTAGCATCATCTTGATTTTGTCCTCGACGTTGTAGGGCGGCTCCCTTTGCTTTGTGCTTCTGACTCGAAATGTGATTTCGGAATGAATTCTCACTGTAATATGTTCGTTGGCAGACCTCACAGAATTGCTGGAAGCCGGCACGGTCTGCTTCGGCGCTAGTCTCGGCGCGGGCCTGGAGAACCTTCTCGGTGAATACCTCAGACGAGATAGGAGGTAAAGACGCAACACGACGTTTGAGGTTATATCGACTGAGAAAGAGGGGCACGATATATGTTAGCTTCATAACGTTTAAACATGTAGTTATATAGAGACAAAGAAAAAGAATGAACTTACTGCCAATCACTCTTCATATGACCCTTCTGGGTGTCGGCGAAGCGAAATGCTACCTGGCACGTGTTGCAAGTGAACTGATGAGAAGATGGTGCAGGGTCTTGTTTGGGAGACAGGGCACCGCCGGTTGGTCGGCTCCCTGTGATGGTAGCCATGGTCAAACTCCCGGACGATTCGGATGGTTGAAGGTGAAAAGTGTATGTGGGTTGGTTGCAACTATTGTCAAATAGTAGTAAGGGAGAAGTTGATATAAGATTGCCAAGCTTGGGATATCCCGACGGCGGAAATTCCGAAGTGACAATCTTTAAGTTGTTCAAACCTAGTTGGTTAAATTGATGTAGGTTTTTTTTTTGTTTTTCCTTTTTTCGAGGTGGATGAATGAGGGGGAGGGGTTGGTGAGGCTTTATCTGAATTATCTTCAAAACCAGATTGCACTAGCGCCAGGAACGTTGTGATAACGAAGCCCGAGCAGCTGCAACTTCAGACCAGGAAGTCTTGGTGCAGGTGAATAAACGATTCCTATGGACGATAAAACACTCTAGGTTGCATTCAAAACTTGAGGAAGTCGAAATATGTGGTGGAATTTGTTTATCGTGGGAGTTGTGCAAAAAATGGAGAAAGGAATTAATCAGATTGATGAAGTAATCGCCGAGATTCTGTTTCGATCTAACAGTGGCGTTTGGTGGGGGTTATTTTTACCCTCCCGCTGATTAGTTTTTTTTCCCTTGCCGAAAAGAAAAAAAGATTTTTAGTTACTCATACGTCAGTTAGTCAGTTCTAGAACTATGTAAGCTTAGGTAATCGCTTCTGAGGTTTCAAGGATTGATCGAAAACGACAATAATTATATAAGCATCGGTGCTGATTCGTCCTTCAATTCATTGAAATTCACATTCAATATTTGTAACCAGTCACATACATACATACCTTGTACTAGGTACATGATACCGACCTATATGTACAAATAGGTACGTTTTATGTGTCAAATATTCAGGTATGCATAGGTAATCTACATAATTGTACACATTTGATATAAGTCATTATGTATTTGGAACGGTACGTCAACTAACATCCATGCTAGACATCTGTAGTCTTAGAAATATATACAAGTTTAGGGATAAATCGCTCCAGGAAAGTCACAGAGAACTCAATTCAACATATCATATATTGATGCCGTCCAATAGAGACTTCGTCTTGCTCATACATGATACTATAGTAGAACCTGGTAACCCTAAACTCATATCTGATTGGGCTGAATTGGGCTGTGGGGTAGTGAAACTGGTTGTCTAAGTGTACTAGGTACAGTACATGCAACCATGGTAGATTTATGTATGTGTATATGTACATGACGCTAAAATAGAAGACCGGGATAGGTCCGGTATGCGGTATGCGGGTCCTGGTCTTGCTGGTCTCGTTACGCATAGTACCTTCTCCATATATGCGCTCAGCCTTTGGAGATCCCATTCGATCCAGTAATCCATCAGTCCAGCAGTCCAATTGCCTTTGCGGCTCGAACTTGGGTGTTACTACTACACAAACTGCACAACTACAACTACGGATTCACGTCCATCCATCCATCCAAAGCGCATGTCGCCCGACCGTCGAATATTTGCCTCATCTGTCTAAACTTTTACGTTGGTTGTAGATGTTTTCGTGATGATCATACAATCTGATCCTGCGTAACCTTATCGCAGTCCTGATTATCAGCTTTCCTATTCATCCCGTCTTTGCCTGTTTCTATTCTATTTCTTCCTCAAATCCAACACTCGATCGAATCCTACCCAGCTGAGCTGATATTCAACCCCAAATCCTGAATTACCATAGAATCATCAGTCATCGAAGTTGAAGTCGAAATCGAAATCGAGTGAGCCAGTTTGTCGATAAATCTACACAGCGATTCGACATTCGCTGCCGTTCCGATTATACCATATGTCATGACGCGAGAAGACAATCGGCCGACGGACAATGGTCCTGGCCACCATAACCTCGAGGATGATGTCTTAGCTGCATTATGGGAACATGTTCCCTTCCCGCGGTTGCCTCCAGACGCGCCACCTGAGATAAAAGACCTTGTCGTCAATGTCGAGAACCCTAAAAGGGTTTACGCTATCTATCGCGCTAGCCGCCGCCATGATCTACAGCTACTAGTTGAGAAGTAGGTTTTGAAGTTACCCAAGCTCACCTATATCTCTGTCTTGAATCATATTAACTAATATCTTATAGGTTTATTGTTCAACTACGCTATGGATGTGGTTTCGGCGCCTGTACCACCCCATCGTGCTTTAGTTGTCGAAAACGACTTGCTGGCAAGACCCCCATCCGCCGATACAATCCTACGAGCGCAAGGACTCTAGCCGTGTTTCTCGCAAGTCAAGATGACGCCGATAGTCGACTATGCCCCCACCTGAACTCTCCGGCCGGTCCGAGTGATGCTACGAAGTCGTTGATATTCGGTCCGAGATATACAACTTCCTCTAACGATAAAGTCAACCCGGCTTTCAACAGCCCCGGATCCGTAACGAAACCTGCCAAAGGGGCCCCAGGTCGCGTAGCGTCGAAAAGAGTACGGGCAACGTCACCGAGTAATCCACCCACGGTACAGGCAATTCGAAGGAGGAGCGATCAGAACTACAGCAAGGAAGCTACAGACACTATAAGGGCTGAGGCATCGTCACCTATTCCAACTCAAGAAATAGACATCACCGAAAAATCAGTCAGCAAGGATTACCGTTCATTTGCTGCGAATGTCTTTGGGACTGTTGCTTTTAGAATGCTGGAATGGTTGACGCCCAACAATATGGAAGCTATGTCTGAGAAGGTGAAGATGGTCGAGAACGTTGTAGATTCTGCGGAAGAACCTGACACGTTCCAATCCCGAAGGACAGACCAGGTTGGGAAAACTAGCCCGTCATCTGCTCCATCAGTACCCGAGCCAGATAAACAAGTCAGCATTAAAGACGTCCCTAAAGGCCGCCGACACGATACACCAGTGCCGTCTCCGAGTAGCGAAGTGCCTGGCTTTTACCCGCGGATACATCCCGAACACCAATCGATACCTAATCCTCATTTCCAAACCCTATCGCCACATCAGAGAAGGAATTCTAATGCCCGAATTCGCACGTCCTCCGTCTCAAAGACCCAGGCTAAGGTTGTTTCTGAGCCCCTGGTCGAGTCTATTGCGGACGAAACGGGTCCCCTTTCGCCTGGCATTCATACCACCCAGCCAGAGAAGGGCTCAAAAGGACTCGTTCGGCCTCCGTCAACCATAGCCCGAGCTACCTCGCCAGCGGCGGATAGTGATATTCATACAATAACAGAGAGGAAATTTTCGGAACCTTCGAGTCCCCATTCTAACGCGGATGAGCATTGTCCCCAGATGGATGGCGTTAACGGGGAGGAGACTTCAAGCAGTGCTGGAACCACGCAATCAGTAGATACGCCAGATGAAAGCCATGAAAGCTACGATGACCAAGATGCCAATGACGAGCTCGAGACGACATCTGAATTAGATAGTTACCTACCGCAATCTCTATCGCGCTTAAATCTCCAAGCCATAGAGTTCATATGCGATGTTCTTCAGGAAGATGCCACCTCGGAAAGGCATCTCTTAACACCGCCAACTATTAGCGGATCTGGAAAACGCTCGTCCAATAAGCTTAAGTCGTGGAAGAGAAAGCGAAAATCGCAAGCTTTTTATCCTCGAGATTTAAAGCTACAATGGAAGTTATTTGTCGAACAGAGTATATTTCATGTGTTAAGTGATCCTCAAGCTTTACTGGACTCGTTTACCAATTCCAATGGCATGGTGGACTCGCAGACGTTATGGTATTGTATGCTACGGCTGACAAGGGTAGCGCCTAGCTTGGTTTTTGATAGCCTCTGGATGGCTTTAGCAGGCCTTTTCGCACCGCCAAAGGCCCTGCAATCTATGAGGTCGCCCATAGTGAAGGTGTTCCCCGGCCCTGGATCGCAAAGGTCGTTTACAAACGCAGAAGCCGCATCACTTATGTCTGTATGCTTCCACGCTTTGGTTGCTGCAGCTCCGTTGGTGACCGACGCAAGACGATTAAACGACATGTCTCGCATCAGGGCTCACGGGTTATCTCTAGCGGGCGGTGGCGCCGTAGCAAGGCAACCAATGTCCTTGTGTCTACAATATGAAGATACTTTCACGGATGATATGGCTCTTCGGTTAGCAAGAAGACTACTTAGGGTCATTCCCACACGACGACACTTTGACGAGTTGATCGAGCTTGATTTGGACTCGGAAGATGATGCAAAAGAAAAAGATGTTTTGGAGATACTACTCTCGCATCTCGAATCTCCGACGCAGTCAGCAGTAAGTTTTTCGAAAGCTGAAAAGAGTATGCACGAAAGGAGGATACCTATCCTGCTCCTGGATTGGGCGAGAGCTGTAATGCTGCATGAATGGGAAGGGAAGCCTGATGCCTCCGGAGATGGCCCGTTAGGTGGTGCTCTCTCCCTAATCGCGGCTATGTGTAAGTGCCTCCCTATCTCCCATGATTCTTTAGCTAACAGTCAAGTAGACCAGAGACGTCAGTCGCTCCTCTTAGGTGATGTTCATTTCCGTTGCGAGTACTTCGGTGACCGCCTTGACCCAATTCAAATGCCAGTTGCCTGGCTGTCATTTACCTCTACCAAGCGGAGGGTTCATCTTCTAGACTACCCTTACCTCTTCAACCCGACGTCTCTAGTGTCATACTTTAGAGCCATCAACTTTTCTCGTATGAGTCGTTCCTACGAGGAATCCAGCTCTTTACAGAGTCGAATCCGCGCAATCATTGACACTGACAGCCTCGTCACGGAGACGCATCAAAAGAATGTCCTTCAAGATCTCTTAAAAGTTCCCGCCTCTAAATACTTGATATTGGATATTAGTCGTAAGAATGTCCTACGGGATGCCTTTGACCAACTCTGGCGACGTGAAGAGCGCGAATTGATGAGACCGTTAAAAGTTCACCTTGGAGAAGATTCCGGAGAAGAGGGATTTGACTCGGGAGGCGTCCAACAGGAGTTTTTCCGCCTTGCTGTTGCCGACGCTCTAAATCCGGATTATGGTGCTTTTACTATCGACGAGAGAACGCGGATGACCTGGTTTCAGCCTGGCTCCATGCAACCTGACTGGAAGTTCGAGCTCGTGGGCATGCTCATATCACTCGCCGCTTATAATGGTCTCACTCTACCGATTACATTTCCAAAAGCTTTATATCGCCAACTCCTAGGCGAACCAGTCACAGAATTACATCACATCGCGGATGGATGGCCGGTACTAGCCAACGGACTTACAAACCTTCTTGAATGGAACGAAAAAGATGGCTCCGTGGAAGACACATTTGTCCTTACGTACGAATTCTCCACGTCCATGTTCGGACAGCCCATCAGTCGAGAGATGGAATCTTCACCACGGACATCCTGGCCGCAATTCTCTGCACATCCGGATTCTGACCCCTTACCCGCAGCCAACCCGCACGACGCACCGCCTGTGACGGGCGATAATCGCAACGCCTACGTTAGCGATTACATCCGATACCTAACGGATGTGTCGGTGGCACCTCAGTTAGCCGCCTTCACACGGGGGTTCCGAACATGCCTAAATCAAAAGTCGCTGAAGCTTCTGACACCGTCGATGCTCCAAAACATCGTGGAAGGCACACAGGACATCGATATAGGTGAGCTAAGGCGTGCAGCGAGGTACGTGGGCTGGGACGCGGGCCACCGCACCGTGCGCGACTTCTGGAGTATTGTTAAGAGATATGACGATCGCATGCGCCGCAAACTTCTCGAATTCGTCACCGCGAGTGACCGTGTCCCGGTAGGGGGAATGGCGAATATCCAGTTCGTGGTCCAGAAGAACGGTGAAGAGGAAGGCGAGGGAGGTCATCTACCCACTGCGTATACGTGCTATGGAACGCTGTTGCTGCCCGAGTACCGTGATAAGGAGGTCTTGCGCGAACGGCTGGCCATGGCACTTGAGAATGCGCAGGGGTTTGGGTTTGCGTAGATGAACCGGGGTTGACTATAAGAAGATTATGGAAATAGAGAAGTGAAAGAGGAGTGTTGTGAAGTCATAAGGTACAACTTCAGGGATTATAACACATGATGGAAGGATAAACCCTGGTTATAAAGGGAAATAAATAAAAAAGTGTCGAGACAGTAGAAGGACCGTATTTTTTTTCTTAAAAAAGGTAGGAGCTGGAAGCTGTAGTTGGAAGACGGATCACAGGACGCCAGCTCCTATCTCGGTCAGCTGTCGTCGACTTTTGTATGTATCACCTTCAGGTCGGAATGGAATGGAATAACAGGATGGTGGTTCAGATTCAGGGGTTCCCTTTTTTTTTTATCTCCACCCTTACCCTCAGGCATCTATCCTGTCCCAAACACCTAACCCTTTACACTCAAAAATCCCGATACACTGGATTAGGGCATATTGCCTACCCTTATACACTTATACTTACAGGTGGCGATTCACGATTTTTTGTTATATTAGGTATCTGTTGTTTTAGCGTTCTTGTTCTCGCGGTAAAGAAAAAGTTAGGTAGCGGTCGCTTTCGGCTTCGGCTTAAATATACACATACATATACATAGCTTTGGATGTCATAGTTTTGTGGCTTATATGTTCTTCTAGTATGGAAGCAAGAGATTCTAGGCAACATTCAGACGGAGGTCGATAGCGCCATCCCGCCAAATCACTTTACACCATGGATATCAATAAGCCAATATACTATTTAGACACTGTGTTTTACCGCTAAGCCCAAGGAGTTTACTGACTATTACAGAATGTGCAATACCCCGGATGAATTAATTAAAAATTACTCACTATAATCATGTGCTAAAGCCCCTATAATATCAGCACCTAAAAGCCACTAAGCTCCCTATTATTACAAGGAGCTTAGGCGGCTGGTTACACCCGACAGTGTAACCTTGGAAAATTAATGTGGCGGGATGGTGGATGTTACCACGGTAGGACATAACGTAGACGATTATATGAGTCCGTGGAAATGTATGCACAAATAGCCGTACTAGCAGTGATCTTCAGATTTTTTCTTTTCTCGGGGTTCTATTGTAGGAGAGGTAGAGGTATCTCGATTTTTTGAGTGTCCGTACATCAAAGTCCATCCACCCATTTGTCTACATACGTATCTCATCACGAGTCAAACGACTCTCCAGAACATGTAGATACCTAACACTTAGCCCATCTAATAGTCCTGATCTCCTGACCCGCTAACAATAACATTATTGACCTTAAGCACCATGCGGCACAGTTGAGTGGCTAACATGAGCTGCTGTCTCTTGCCAATAAGGGGATCGATGACAAAGGCCTGCTTCATGTCGTTGCTGCCGCCGTTCATGCAGTCGACACCAAGCTTACCACGACCGCCATCGCCGGCCTTAACTTGCTGCGACTTGACCTCGGCGAGAGTAGCAATGGGGTTCAGACCGCTGTTCTCGGCGAGCGCCATAGGGACAGCATCTAAAGCCTCGGAGAAGGCGCGCATGGCATATTGCTCTAGGCCCGGAGTCTTAACGGCTGCGTCCTCGACAGCGAGCGAACAGGCGATTTCAGCTGCACCACCACCGTATACTACACGGTTATCACGTACTAAGTTACGGACGACGCATAGAGCATCGTGGAGTGATCGACGGGCCTCGTCGATGATCTAGTGGGGATTAGCTAACATATCGGCAAGGGGAAAGGAGTAAGAAATTTACCATCTTGTTGCTTCCCCTAACAAACACCGTCACGGCCCTCGTGTTAGCGCACTCCTCAATAACGAGCATCTTCTCCCGCGTAGTGCCGAATGTCATCTCTCGTACAATACCAGCTCTTCCAAGCTTCTCGGCCTTGAGATCCTCGAATCGAGGTACTATTCTGCCGTTTGTAGCGATAGCGATAAGTTCGATCTCGGGTCCGCCCACCCATCGTACTGCTGGTAGCTCGTTCTGTAGAAGCAAGTGGTTTGCCTCGTCGTCGAAACCCCATTGGCAAATAGCTAGATTGGCACCGGTGTCCTTGATCTGTTGGATCATCTCAATGAACTTTTCCCGCTCGTAGTTCTGTAGCTTCTTGAATTCTTCGACTGAGGTGATTTCCAACTTATGCTTAGTCTTTGGCTTTGGCGGCTCGAACGCACAGGTAAGGATAGCGATCTTGGCATCCTTGACTTCGGAAGGCATTTGGGGATGCGAGAAGTCCTTGTCGACTATCACACCCTTTACTAGAATAGTGTCTTCTAACGCACCACCAACCTTTCCGTCTACCTTGATCAACTCGAAGTCGACGTCTTTTCGCTCGAGATCGGCGACGGATAGAACGGCGTCTACGGCGATGTTGGCGAACTGGTCGTGTGCTTTGGATACGATCTTGCTTCCTAAACTTGTTCGTGCCACCTTAACAAGGTTCTGTGTCTCCTCCTTACTGAACTCGATCGTGTCTGATATCCGATCCAGCTCGGCCACTGCAATATCACAAGCCTGGTCGTAGCCATCTGCTATCCGGATAGGATGAATACCCTTGTCTATTAGTTCGGCAGCCTGCTCCAAGAGAGCACCAGCTAAAACGACTACACCGGTAGTTCCATCACCGATCTCGTCATCTTGGGATTTTGAAAGTTCGACAAGTAACTTCGCTACGTGGTTGGAAATTTCCATCTGTTGTAGAATGGTAGCTCCATCGTTGGTAACGGTAATGTCGCCGTCGGGTGAAATTAGGATCTTGTCGAGGCCACGGGGGCCCAGGGAGGTCTTGACAATATTCGCAACGGTTCGGGCAGCGAGGATATGCGATTTTACGGCTTCGTTGCCATACTGACGCTTCTTCTTTCCTTGACTAAGGGGGAAGTGGGGTTAGACGTGCTCTTGACCCGGTGGTGTAGTTCATGAGACTTACTCTCTGACCACAATGAAAGGTCGCCCTTGCTCATCTTTCATAACAGCAGCTATAATAAATAGAAGTTAGAATATATAACTCTGCAAGTCATGTGTACGGCATACCATTTTGGAGGTCAAGATCTATAGTGGAATATTAGTAAATATTGATACAGCAGAATGGCGGGGCTCTAGCTACGTACTCAACGCCATTTTGCCCCTTTTTGTAGCTCAGAAGAGCTTGTTTTGCTATTGTATGAGAGATCTCGTTGGCGTATAGTTTCTCGGTCGAATTTTAGCAAGATATGCCGTGGTACGAAGCTGTTTGCTTGGTCGAGTTTCTGCCTTGCAAGTGGTACGGATGTACCTATCTCGAATTTCTGAAATTCTAAAGATCTAGACCCACATTTGTCTAATTCGGAAAATTCACCACGCCGACAATACCCAAGTACCCAAGTACCCCGCTAAAGCTCTTATCTTATCGGTCATTACATAAGGAACTCAATGGAATTCAAAGTTCCAATGGGAAGCTCAAGTTTCAGGGGAGCTGCAGGGTTGAGCAATGAGGCAACAAAGAAATATCTGTCACCCTACCTGCATGAGCCTAGGCGTACTTGACTTACAGGTACATGTATCCTGTTTGTTGTGCCTATCTCACACTATTTACTCGAATATAAATCACGGCCGGATATTGTCAGAATAATGAGACATACATATACCGAAAGTTACAGGGGTAACGTAATTAAATTTGAAAAGCAAAATTCTCCAATGCCTCGGTACCTAGGTGTTTCCTTCTGGGGGTTATCTCTTACGATTCTTATGATTCTTATGATACAAACTCATATGACTGGTTGCAATCATCCACTTTTGAAATTCAAACAATTGCTTAGATATCTCGATACTAAGAAGGTACATGACATTACCTAAAGGAGGTTTGCTTCTCTAATGTGGGATTCTTGACCCTGCATGACTGCATGATGCAGGTTGACTTGTTGAATGATCAGTGAATCAAAGAGTCATCATTTGACCTATATTATTGCACCGAATATACCAAACATTCGCATTCAGAGCCGAGGCACGGCCTATCCCGGTGAGTTAGTAAAATTTCTCATTCATGTCCCATGGAGGCGCGGTGGATGTAGGAAGAAGAATTGTAATTTAATACCAAGCAGTTTCCATATGTAATATCCATAAATATCTCCTTTTCAACTTCTAATTCAAGTTACGCCGAGAAATTCCATCTAGATACGCACGTACTAACTCTAATATATTCCTGTAAAAGGATTACATGCTCATTATTATCTTGGTATCCGTGTATACCCTAGTCCTCAGTTGCCGGGTTAGCTTTTGATAGGTGACTAGGAGGCCCTAGGTTGCCCCGCTGACGTCTATAGCCTCGATAAATTCTAACCTTAAAATATCCATATCCGCCTTCTCTAGCTCGAGCTTGAACATTGGAGCTCTCACTCTGTCAGCTTCCTACATAATCCTTTCCCACGACCCGAACAAGCGAACATCAACGCCATACATCCCTGTCCTGCACGCTTGACATCACATCCATTTTCATCCACAATTGAACGTAATTATGGCTCTCGCAACTCAATTCGAGGGCGTGCTTCCGCTCCATATGGTGCAGAAGCCGCCGTTCATGGTCGAGTCGCCAGGGGCTGAAGACGTCGAAGGAGAGACGAAACCACACAGACACATAAAGGCTAAGGATGGCCTTCTCACCCGCCCTGCACCTCACATCGCCACCACATACGATATTCTTATGGAGAGCGCAAACAAGCATGGAGATAAAGCAGCAATAGGCTCTCGTAAACTAATCACTACGCACACCGAAACTAAGAAGATATCGAAAGTTGTCGATGGCGTCAAGAAGGAAGTTGATAAGCAATGGACTTACTTCGAGTTATCTCCGTATTCATTCCTCACCTACAGCGAGTATAAGACCCGGGCCCTACGTGTAGGTGCTGCTTTGAGGAAATTGGGTCTTGAGCAGGGTGATGTGTTGCACATTTTTGCGACCACAAGGTAAAATTGAGTCTATTTCGCGTAACCAGAACATTAGAAAACTAAACATGTAAATTCAGCGCGAATTGGCTATGTATGGCCCACGGTTGTGCTTCGCAATCCATCACAATCGCGACAGCCTACGACACCCTCGGCTCTGATGCCGTCGAGTACTCCCTTACCCAGACGAATGCGAAGGCAATGTACACCGATCCTCACCTCCTGAAAACCGCAAGTCGCCCGTTGAAGAATGCGAAGGATGTTAAGTTCCTAGTCTACAACGACACATCTAATATCCCGATCTCCGACAAGGAGCTAGAAGACTTCAAGGCCGCGAACTCTCACCTTACCATATACTCCTACACCGACCTTGTCGCTCTCGGCGAGGAAAACCCAATTGACCCAGTCCCGCCGCAAGCCACTGACATGTGCTGTATCATGTACACTTCTGGCTCGTCCGGAACGCCAAAGGGTGTGCCTATCACGCACGAAGGCATCGTTGCCGGTATCACGGGCCTATACACCGTCATCGAGGAGACCGTGTCCCACCGCGACACCATCTTAGCTTACCTCCCTTTAGCCCACATTTTAGAGATGGCTGTAGAAAATCTAGTCATGTACATCGGAGGTACATTAGGTTATGGATCTCCACGCACACTATCCGATGCGTCAACACGTAACTGCGCCGGTGACATGCGCGAGCTTGCACCAACCGTCATGGTTGGCGTACCCCAGATTTGGGAAACGATCAGGAAGGGAATTGAATCGAAGGTTAACAATGGCGGCGTATTGCTGAGAAACGTTTTCTGGGGTGCCTACGGTCTGAAGTCCATGCTCACATCGGCTGGCTTACCTGGTGGAGGGTTAATCGATGCTCTGATATTCAAACAGGTCCGTAACATGACAGGTGGAAGGGTGAGATTCCTTTTCAACGGCGCTAGTGGTATTTCCGACGGCACGAGGCGTTTCGTGAGTCTGGTGCTCGCGCCGATGATCACGGGTTATGGTCTTACCGAGACATGCGCCAACGGAGCCCTGGGCTGCCCCTTGCAATGGACGCCAAACGCTATCGGCCCCGTGCCAGCTTCGCTGGAAATCAAGCTTGTCGGCTTGCCAGACCTAGGGTACGATGCGAAGAGCACGCCGCCGCAAGGTGAGATCCTTCTGCGCGGATTGCCCGTGTGTAAGGAGTATTTCAAGAACCCCGAAGAGACGGAGAAGGCCTTCACGGAGGATGGATGGTTTCGAACGGGCGATATTGGAGAGTTCGATTCTATCGGACATATCAAGATCATCGATCGTGTCAAGAATCTGGTCAAGATGCAGGGAGGCGAGTATATCGCCCTTGAGAAGCTCGAGGCCGTGTACCGAGGCAGCGAATTCGTCCACAATATCATGATCCACGGCGACAGCGACCACCCACGCGCCATTGCAATTGTGAGCCCTAATGAGAAACCATTAAACGATTTGGCGCAGAAGCTCGGTGTCGACCATGCGCACGCGCATACCGATTCGAAGGTCCTGGATGCGGTGCACAAGGACTTAGTCGGTGTAGGCAAGAAGGCTGGATTGACGGGACTCGAGATGGTCGTTGGTGTTGTACTGGTCGAGGATGAATGGACGCCCACGAGTGTAAGTTCAAACTGCTCCCTTTTTACTCCATGTTCTATCAAATACTGACAAATGCAATAGGGCCTCGTCACAGCCACACAGAAAGTAAACCGAAGAGCACTAAGGAACCATTACAAGAAGCAAATCGAAGAATGCTTCAAACGGACGGGCTAGGCGCTCTTGCACTTACTCTATTCGATGTACCTACGTAATCTAACGGAATCGACTCGTTTCCGCAAGGTGGCCTGAGGTGAATTTGTGGAAGTTTATCCCGGCTTCGGAGAGTGGCGCGGATGAAGTTGAAACCGGTCAATGTATAGTAATGTCATGGCGTGTGGCTGTCTACCCTAGATAAATGTCGATGGTGGGGATGACGGTATAATGTGACTCGATTGATTTTATGCTTTGGTCTTTGAATGCTCAGATATGAGTCCTATTGGGGCTTGATGAAAATGAGGGCTGTTCGAGATACTATGTATAAGCAACATTGAGAATATTCAACTACTTCTCGAAGGTTTCCTCCCTGGAAGCCGGCTGTTCACCCAGGTAGCGCCCACATACCTACCAATTAAGGGAGTTTCGGAGTACGCCACTTACGTATACCCGTGTAATCATTAATATTCCTACACTACAGTAGGTATTGATAGAATCCATTAGGTCATATTACAGCATTGGTTTGTATCAGTTACATGACAGCTCAAGTTACACCACAGCCATAAACTGGAACAACGATCCATTGGGTATAAACTTCGTAAAACAATAGTAACAATTGCTATTTCCTACACATTACAGATATAACAATAGCCATAATAGGCAACTTGTCTGTAAGACAAGAAACTTCCAAGGGCTTCTTTTAAGGGGGAAAAGAAAGCAGAAAGGGGGTGCGGTAGGGAGGTTCCACGAGCCCCTCCACATCCAACGCCATCTACCTAGTATGTACCAAGAAAAGGTAAAGGCCGGCCACAAAATGATAGATCATCATCTAACCCCCCGGAACTCCCCCAATATATCCGACCGGCAATGCTTGTCCACCCCACTACCCAAGCCGTATTTTCCCACGTAGCCGTATATGCTCTCGCCCATAATAACCTCCGACGTACCACGTTCCCCGACTACCCTTAATATCAACACACATTTCACGTCGACCCGAATGGTTCCGTTCGGCATATATCATATACCCCTTCCCCAATCATTCGAGCGGATTCCGTGGACGTTCAACACCCCGTTATTAATTAAATCGTTTACCTCTGCCTCCTCCTCTCCCATTCGTAAGGTACGTCCTTTCGCTTGTATAGCAGCTGGACTGGCGTGACGGTGTTCTCGCAATTATACATCTCCTGCAACATGCGGCGCCACTCCCCTCCGGAGACATAGCGGACCTCGGAGTCGTTAAGTAGAATCCATTGGTTTTCCTGTTCCGTTCTGGTGAGGGTCCAGTAATGACCCGAAACGACGGTCGCGCCAGCGTGGTTTTGAATGGAATACAGCTCGTACTGAGTCGGGGCGATGAAGTTGGCCTTGTATGGCTCGGGCATGACGTCGGCAGCTTCTTTCCGGATGCTGTAGTCCCAACTGACCGGTTCCATGTCCAGGGTGAATGGGAACTCTACCGGGTGGCACTCCTTTGCCTCGGTAGCGAACATACTATACCTTCTAATATACACACGTAATAGAGGGGGTAAGGTCATGTAACGTGATTCGAATTCCAAGCCATCTGTCCTCCTGCATTGATTGCACTCGCCTCGTGCATTCTTCTCTAAGGCATGGTTCATCATGATTTGCTCCAATCGGTGCCGCGTGCCGGACGGGGGTTTCCTGGGTGTCAAATAGATACCGTGACTAGTATCAGCGAAATTAATTGAATTTCCACATCTCCTACACCTTCTTTGATTCATGTTGTAGTAAGTGAAGTGTCTGTCGATGAATGTGACTTGTTTTTGGACCATCATTAAATCCCAAATTCTTTCGATGGCAGTTCGAACAAATGGAGTGGTCGAATCTGGCATAAGTGGCACAACATCAAACGAGGGAGCGGTTACGTCGGTTTCGGCCGCCAATTGTTCAAAAAGGAAAGTACACAACTCGTCAACATCATGCTGTTCGTTATCGCCTAATTTGACCCTGCGGCCTGTTCTATCCATGTATCCTTCATGGATGGATTGCATATAATGCTTTGGCTTATGTAAGTATAAAATCTGGAAATGCTCGAGGGGGGAAAACGTACCATAAGTGTCGTAGCCCTCATTACTTTGAATTGTTTCTTGTGCATCCACTCAAGCAAATTCTTTAATATCTTAGCCAATAATTGTGGCCGTGTAGGTTCATCGACTTCGGCTGATCGCCAGACCTCAGGCCATTTAGGGTCTAATATCTCGTCGATTAAGCCAGGCGAGTGAAGGAGTGCTTGAATGGTAGAATTGCAATAACAGGCATTTCCGCCACTAGCAAGCCCGGTGCGTGGGGCTGAACCGAGTGCACCCCTGGATGTAGAGGGAGTCGTCATCATGGCAAGAGCACCAACATCTTCGTCGTTGTCTCTAGAGTCCAAACCACTATATCTAGTTCTAGGAATAGCGGGCGCTGGCCGCCTAGGGGGGGCCGGTGCTATACCTGTAAGAAGCTCTTCTTGTTGCCTACGAAGTTCATTATTAACAGGAGTAGTCATTGATTCCGGAGCAACTCCTATGCTCGGATAACGGCGAATGAAATCGTCTCTGTTTTTAATGTAGTCGAAACCAGAGATTCCCGTTTTATCTTCTTGAATCATACCCTCGAATTGATTAACCTCATCTTGAGTAAGGGTCTTGGTCTTGGTTCGATACCGACCGCCTCGGCCCCTGGCTGTGGAACTCGCGCTTAAAGGCATATGCCTTGACGCAGTATTTGAGGTCTCAATAGATATATCCCCAAATTCATTCAGCCACGAGTCCAGACCACCTTTCAATATTTTCGGGCTATTTTTGAGTGGCCTACTATAGCTATAATGAGATAGCGCTTGTCGTAGATTATGCAAGACCATTTCTGCGGAATTTCCTGTTATCCTGTTCGGTACGGTAGTGCTATCTTGGTCATAAATAACTACTAGATCAGCCCGGTCCCGTTGCTCTAAGGCGAGTTTCTCATTTGGAGGAGCCAGAACCATACTGTCGACAATGTCATCTGCAGATATGTTCTCTCGCATGAGAATCTCGGGTTCGACACAAATCGTCTTGGCGGATCTAAGGTGTCCCTGATCGAAAGATTGACGATCACGTACATCGATAATCAAGATATCAATGCCTCTGGTCATAAAAAGTGCAAGAGTGGCAGGTGCTATGGTATCCCCCTGTGGGATTTTGACTTGAGTTGCGTTTGCCGACGGTTGGGAAGTCTGGTATGACTGAGCTGTGGCAAATTGCTCTCTGCTGAAGGCCATAATTGCGTTTTCAGTCGAGTTACGAGCAGAGATACTAGGGGTCGAGGTTATCGAATTTGTCCGACTGAACATACCGCGAGGGGTGCTAGATGGAAGATTGGCGATCTCACTTGTCACGGTACCTCTTGCAGGACTATATATTGCTTCTGGAAGTTTTGGCATCGTCGGCATAGACGTATCTACTAACGGCAGTTTTGGGATATTTCCAGCCCTCTGAGAGTCGCGTAGACGCGCAAATCGACTAGCAAGATCCTTCGTAGACGCCTTTGAGACCTGGTTGATAGCATTTCCATGTAATGCTTGAGGTTTCGGTTGTACTGGAGGCTTTGCCTTATGTTCCGCTTTGGAATCTATACCAATGTTGCTTGTATTGGTGTCTTTGCTTGAGGTCTCGACTTGAGATTCAGACCCATTCTTCTGAATGCCTGTGGACTCATTTACTTGAGTTAGCGGCTGCGTCCCCGCAGCCGCATTGGATGATGCTGCACGGGTAAGTTCGTTGGAGGGTTTTGAAGACGCCGTTGGCTCCACACCGCTCCGTCGGTTATCCTCTTTGATATCCTCCTTGATCTTGTCAAAGAGAGCGCCATTGGTGGTAATTTTCGTCTTGAGGGCATTGTATAAACGGTTTAAGTGGCCTGGGTCAGACTTTAAGGAAGGGTAATCCTTGTGCCTCGGAACCTTATCGACAGCAATGGTAAATGCTTTTATATATTCCTGCAATGCTAAATCAGGACGTCCAAAGTCACTGTATGTCATTGCCTGCCGCATGTGAGAATCGCCAAGCTCAAGGACCTTCCGTAGCGGAGTGTGGGGGTCGAGATCCACACCAACAGATACCAAGTCATCTATGTGGCGGTAGGGCGCCTTTCCTAATCCTGAGCCACCGTTGGATGTGTGCCCGCCATTGGTCATCGTAGAGGTCATCGTGCCTTGTGCGCCGGTCCTGGGGATAGTTGAAGTCGTTGTAAAAGCGACGGAACTCATGGTATTATGAGTAGGGTGCCCAGTACCATACCGTGATCAGGCGCAGACAGTTGTCAATGTTGCGAGAGTGAGGATAATTAGGATCGGAAAGTGACGAGGGCGGGGAGAGAGTATGCGAATGCGAGGGCGCAAGATTAATTACAGAATATAGACTGCTAGGTATGCAATAGTTAACCTCGGATACGCTATCAGAAACCTTTGTAACGGAAGACAAGACAAACTTGGGTAAGGAGACAAGAGTTTTATGTACCACTATTATTCTCAGGGCGGGGGCTGGAATGAAGAAGGCATCCTTTCAGAGCAAAGCTGAGTCTGTTAACGTCGCGACGTCAGAAGTGGAGGAGGGGTGAGTAGGACGAGAACGGAAAGGTTGAAAGAATAGAAGAAAGAAGTGAATAAGGGAAAGGGAAAAAAAGATGGTGAATGCACAATGAAAAAGATATTAGTCTATCGTCGCTAATGGTAACTGGAAAGAAGAGCTTGACCTGTCGGTCTGCTGGTCGAATGCGTAAATATCATTTGTGGAGCTTATTTATTTGATTGTTGATATTGGATACTCGATATATATGAGGCGTTCGTCCATAGGATCCTGGTTGAAGTTTACACATTTTTACTCTTCATTTCTTTGCCAGGTGCCAGGTGATCTTTGATCTGTAGACATTACGTAAGGTTAGTAAGGTTAGAGGCTAACGCGCATGTGTTCCAAAAGGTTTCAAGGTTTCGAGCTTAGAACCTTGGAAATGCTGCTAGATTAGGTAAGCAGACCAGGAGGGGTCACTAGTACCTAGGAGTACCCGATGTGGAGAAACGAAGACGCCAGCCACGTTCGCCTCAGCTGCAGGTATTGAACTTGCCTACCTGAGTACTAGGTACCTAGATACTTCAGCTGCTCGGTGACTGCGCGGCAGGTATGTATGGTATTTTGGTTGTAAATGTATAGGTATCTACCAAGTACGTAGCACGTACCCACAGTAGCTAGGCAGTCCAGGCAGTCCAGGCAGTCACGTCCTGTACCCAAGCTTCTAGGTACCTAGGATAGGATGTAAATGTGCATGAAATCGAAACTCCTTGAACATTGAAAACATGTTATCATTCCCAGTTGAAGTTGAATGTCAAATATCACCCGTCATTTCAATGAGTGCCTAGCTTGTCGCGCAAGCTGCTTTTATCTTTGAATACCTCTCCTAAGGCTCTCATATCATCTTTCCCAATATTGAGTTTATACCCATCTGATATTACGATCACTCAACTATTGCGCGTCTCTCTCAACACCATTTCGCAAAGATGATGGGAGGCTGGTGGTCCTCCTCGGCCAACAGCGCCTTGGATGAACAAATTGAGAAAGCAACTGGAAGTAGTTTGTAAGTGCTAAATCTTTTGTTACAAGGGTATTTTCACTTTGCGAGACTGCTAATTCCCTGGAATATAGAGAAGATATTCCACTCAACCTCGAAATCTCCGACGTTATCAGATCTAAGACTGTCCAGCCTAAGGAAGCCATGCGATCGCTGAAACGCCGCATTGGCAATAAGAACCCCAACACTCAGCTAAGCGCATTAAACGTACGAACCTCTCTTCTCCAACTGACCCGATCTGATCTTGCCGCCGTCTCCGCCGCCCCCTCACTCCAACGTCCATCTTCTAACAAACATTGACATGTGGCGTAGTTAACGGATACTTGCGTCAAGAATGGTGGCTCCCATTTTCTTGTTGAAATTGCCTCCCGAGAGTTTATGGACAATCTTGTCTCCCTTCTCCACGCAGTTGGTCCCGCCGCCGTAAATTTAGAAGTTCGAGCCAAGATTTTGGAATTGATACAATCCTGGGCCGCCGCTACCGAAGGCCGTTACGACCTGAAATATATCGACGAGACCTATCAAACACTTCAAAGAGAGGGTTTCCAATTCCCTCCTCGGACTACCGTAGCGAGCAGTATGATTGACAGTAGCGCTGTACGTGTCACACGTCCTACCAACCATTCAAGTGACTCATTTCCCCCCCCCTGGGCACAGCTAACTGGTCGCAGCCTCCGGAATGGATTGATTCCGACGTCTGTATGCGATGCCGTACCCCGTTTACCTTTACGAACCGCAAGCATCACTGTCGCAACTGCGGCAATTGCTTCGATCAACAATGTTCTACCAAAACGCTCCCTTTACCTCACCTAGGCATCATGCAGCCTGTGCGAGTCGATGACGGTTGCTACGCCAAGCTTACAGACAAATCTAATAAAGGTAGTTTTGGTAGACAAGAGCGTTCACCTACGAGCCCGTCATTTCCACACAAAAATCGCAGTTCATCGGTTATGCAGCCACGGAATGCCCGAGTTGACGATGCCTTCGATGAAGATCTTAAGAAGGCCCTAGCGATGAGTTTAGAGGAAGTACAAGGACATTCGAAGGGATATGTTCCCCCAACAGATAACACCCCCTCAGCTTCGCATGCGAAGACCAATACTAGTTCATCTGCGCCTGTAGGAGCGCCTGAGGAAGAGGACGAAGATCTCAAGGCCGCCATCGCAGCATCATTAGCAGACATGGAGGAACAGAAACAGAAACACTCTGCGGCATTGAAACAGCAAACGAACAAGGCGGAGAGCACGTCGGTTGCTTCATTTGCGCTACCAAAGAATGATTACGAACTCACTCCTGTGGAAGCCGAAAACATCAACCTCTTTTCAACACTAGTTGATAGATTGCAAACCCAGCCATCTGGTACGATCTTGAGAGAGCCGCAGATCCAGGAGCTCTATGATTCTATTGGAGCACTACGTCCTAAATTAGCACGAACTTACGGCGAGACAATGAGCAAGCATGGCGAGTTTCTCATGATTTCTAGATGTAGATGTCCTCCTTAGCTAACCGCATTATAGATACGCTTCTCGATCTACATGCTAAACTATCCACAGTTGTTCGATACTATGACAGGATGTTGGAGGAGCGCCTATCGAAAGCTTATAATCAGCACAACATTGGTGGCTACACTCTACCCACCCCTTCACAACAGCCAGGCCCCTATCCGTCGATACAATCAACCACAACTAGGACTTCCGCATCAGCGGAGAATTTTTACACCGGCGAGCAACTCTCAGATCCCAGCAGGACGCCTGTACCCCAGTACATTCAACACGTTCAACAAGGCCCCCAACAACAATTTGCAAACTACGATAAAAGAGCTTCGGTATCAATGACCCCAAGCAACCAATACCCTCACCATGGGGTTCAGAGAAGCGATAGTTGGCAGAAGCAACAGGGACCCTCCGCACCTGTTCAATATCCTAATCAAGCGAATTTCACTCCGAACGATCCTCCACGAGTTAACCATGCATCTCATCCGTCTCCCCAAACTCCTCTTAATAAAGCACCCGAGCCGGTCGGGCCATCAACAGCCGACCCCAATGTTTCTTATTATTATAGCAACCCGCAACCGAATAATGACCGCGCAACGCCAAGCATTCCGGTCGAAGTGGCGCCTTCACCGTATCCTAATCTTCAACACACGATAAATTATGCAGGGCAGTCCGTCCCCCCGACACCCGCCTCGATTCCTGCGCAACCGTCTCAACCTCCACAACAGTACCAACAAGTTAGTCATCAAGCACAACAGCCACCATATTGGCAACAGCAGCAGCATCAGCAACAAGACCAGGCAGCTCAGGGATATCAGGCGACTAGGACTGGATATGCTGGATATACACAGGACTCATTTCCTGCTGCCCCCCAACATGCGCCTCAACAACCTGTTATAGAAGAGAGCTTGATTGATCTATAGGACGGGGGGTAAGCTGAGCACAGTGGGCGGATCTTTAGAGTGAACATCAGGAGGTTAATGGTATTGTTGGCGAAATCGTCCCATAGTTGAATGAATAAAAATTCGACCAACCTGAATACTATACCTACGAGAAATTATGTGCTGCATCACAGTACCTAAATTATGAATCACTGCTTTCTAGGTCTAGGAATTTCAAGATTTTCCTCTCTAACCTAATAGATATGTATCTCATGAAATAACAAAAAGGCTGCTCGGACATCAATGTCGAAGGCTGCGAATTAGTTACATGTGTACATAGCATAGTTATGAGTGGATACGTCATTACGTCATTTGTCAAAGTACTAGGACAAGGTACCCAGGTACCGACCATATGCAACCCCTCCTGCCCCTCCTATTATTCTTAAACTCAGCCTTAGAGCACTGCTAAATTCAGATTGTCATCACCGTTCTTACATAAACCTTCTTACATACACCCGACCGTTGTTGTCTTTTAACTTTCGCTCTTATTTTTACCTACTAAGTTCATTCAGGAATAAACAAAAATCTCCCAGGTTATAGAAATCAACAGTCGTTACCTCCAGTCATTATCTCCGTCTGGTCGATACAATGTCCCGCCACCAAGCGTACCGGAACTACGATTATGAGAATGATCTTGACGAATACGAAGGCGATGGATATTCAGACGACGAAGAAGAACTAAGTCCAGAAGATCGAGGTATGTAAATGCCCAGGTATTTATATCCCTCTCGTCATCGACTCTTGCTAACTTTGTTTCAACGAAAGCCCAGATGAACAGTGGCACCGCTCAAGTTCGAGCTGCTCTTGGGACTGAATCATCAAAGGTTACAACGCAACAAATACAAGAAGCACTTTGGCATTATTACTATGATGTCGATAAATCTGTTGTTTATTTGACGACGAAGTATATCGCCCCATCAAATAAGAACAAGAAAAAAGATTCAGGTAGGCAGCTTTTTCCTATTCTACAGTAACCATGCAAAACGCACCTTGCGCGCGCGGACATCAAAGTCATAGGATCAAAACATCTCACAACTGCAGGTGCGTGTCAAATGCACCTATAGCAGCTACCGGGTTTTGTCGGCAAGCTGACATTGACCAACGTAGCCGGGAAAGGCATAACCTCCTCATTCGCCGATTTCTTTAGCGACATGCCATGGTTAAACATACCAAAGAACCGAGAAACAGTATTCATTGCACCACCACGGACACCAGGCGGATTATTAGGGGGCACTAGCAAGATGTCAAAGCTCCAGGCTCTCGCCGCTGCGCGCAAGAAGAAAGCAGACAACCAGAAGTCAGAAGAGAAACAGCAGCAAAACGAGGCAACCCGGAAGCTCAACAGTCTTTCTATAACTCCAAAGCAAGCAGAGTCCGCCAAGGAGAATATACGGCCGTTAAAGACAACCCCTGATGACAATACAACTCTTGTCGGGATTAGCGTAACCACTTCCCAACGAGTCGAATCCGATAGCTCAAGGAATGGGAATGAGCAGATTCAAGGTCAAACCACTATGACTAAGAATAGGCCAGCCAACTCGTCAACTCCTGTGGTCACTTCGCCTATAGATGTACCGTTTGAGACGGCTGTACCATCCCCTTTCGCCCAGGCCCTCCTTAAATCTGCTAACAGTCCTACTTTAACCGCGCCGAGGAATTTCCCGTTTCCTTATATGAGCTTTACTTCATCAGTAGCTGACGCCTTCTCAGCTCCAAGTCCAGACGATGTAGTCTTAACGGCACAATCCCAAGGTTCGCTCTTGGCGAGGAAGGTGACTAAGTGAGAATACTAATACTTTGGGATCAGCAAGCAGTAAAAAGATCGCTGCTAGTACATCTAAGAAGAAGGCCGACCCAGGAGGGAAGAGTGATGAGGTTACAGATAACGTGAAAGGCCTAAAAATCGACGATGCGCCATTACCGAAAAGCAAAAACCTCGATGTGCTCAAGGAGTTTGATAAGAACAAAGGCAAAAAGAGTGCGAGTTTTGTAGTTGTCGGTAGGTTCTATGATCAGGTGCGACAACCATGATGCCCATGCTAAACCCGACCAGGTCATGTGGATGCTGGCAAGAGCACTCTGATGGGCCGATTACTGCTCGATCTCAGCGTCGTCGATCAAAGAACAATACAGAAGTACCGTAAAGAAGCCGAAAGCATAGGGAAATCATCGTTTGCACTTGCATGGGTTTTGGACCAACGTTCAGAAGAACGGTCGAGAGGCGTAACTATCGATATTGCGACAAACAAGTTCGAGACAGAAAACACCTCATTCACAATCCTGGACGCTCCCGGTCACCGCGACTTCATCCCTAATATGATTGCAGGTGCAAGCCAGGCAGATTTCGCGATATTAGTGGTTGATGCTACGACCGGAGCGTTCGAGGCAGGGCTCAAGGGACAAACGAGAGAGCATTCTCTTCTCATCCGAAGCATGGGAGTATCACGTGTAATCGTTGCTATCAACAAGCTAGACACAGTTGGATGGTCGCAAGAACGGTTCGACGAGATTTCTCAACAAGTTTCTGGGTTCCTATCGGCAACGGGATTTCAACCTAAAAATATTAGTTTTGTTCCCGTCTCTGGTTTACACGGAGACAACATAACGAAGAGGTCTACGGACGCCGCGGCTAGTTGGTACGTAGGGAAAACGCTCATCGAGGAACTGGAGAGCTCGGAACCAATGTCTCGGGCATTGCACAAACCTCTGCGTTTGACGATTTCCGAAGTCTACCGTTCATCACAAAGCCCACTTACGGTATCAGGCCGGATAGATGCCGGATCATTGCAGGCAGGAGACGCGCTACTCATCCAACCTAGTGGAGAGAAAGCTTATGTGAAATCTTTGGAACTCGACCACGAATCAGTGGACTGGGCGGTGGCGGGACAAAACATAGTCATTCACCTCAGCAATATCGACCCGATCCATGTTCGCGTTGGAGACATCATCTGCGATACGAAACAACCAATCACTTGCCTCGACACGTTTACAGTTAAAGTTCTCGCATTCGACATTCTGATGCCAATGCAGGTGGATGTGCACAGAGGTCGCCTACACGCGGCAGGGCAAATTCTAGAGATATCGGCGCTTCTCGATAAAACGAGAGGTACGGTCCTGAAGAAGAAACCTAGGATCGTGAAGCCCGGAAGTGTCGCGAGAGTGGTGGTCAAGATGGGAACGAAGGTGCCGTTAGAAGCGGGCCAACGAGTTGTTTTGAGAAGTGGAGGTGAAACGGTCGCCGCCGGGTTATTGGAGTGAGCAGTCCGGAGTTTTGTGGATATTGGGAAAGGTCACTGGTGCCGGATGGGATATAAGGAAACACGGCTAGGCTATTTCGTCAGGGAGCTATCGGCGCGAGCAGTCCGGTCGAGGTCCAGGGTAGAGGACGCATTGCCAGGAATGAAACCTTGATTGAGATTCTAGATATGATGAAGATCAACCGCACTTTACTTAGATAAGAGACATAATGTGACCAAATAACGTCAAAGGCTTCAAATTATCACATCCTCGGGTGAAGTGTGCATGTATTTCAAATCCTAGGAAATATCCTAATGAGGAACATCCGAAGAAAATTGCGTATATCAACCATAACGCTACATGCCGCCCTTCAATATTAGGAAAACTTTCCACACGGGCAGAAACTCGAAATATGCTCTCAAAAAGGGGCAGGCACTTTTTTTAGTATACGTACCTCCATGATACCCCCATAGTAAAACCGACTCTATGACCTAGGTATTACACATAATCGTACAGGGCTTGACTTATAACCCGTAAACTTGTATATAAAATTCAAATCTCCGCCTCGCCGGCGCACCCCAGTGCGCTAAATGCAAGACGTGGTGGAAATAGTCGTCTATTCTATGTGGAAAGTGTGCTCCGCGGTATGCGGTTTCGTCGGTGTATACGCCTCCCACGGCCGCGATATCTCGTCCGGACCGCCTCCGCCAATAGCGCTTTCCGCGCCCGGGCTCTCGGCGCTGCCGCGTAGCGTACTTCGGGCGCCGCGACGGCTGGGCAGGGTCTTGATCAGCCGGTTCAAGATGACGAACTCGAGTTTCAGTTTCGCGCCGTAGACGGCGGGTTTGAAGGCGCCGGCGAGGTAGAATAGGTTCGCGTTCTGGATCCCCAGGAGGGTGACGTCGAGGCAGATTACGAGGACGTTGATGTACAGGAGTTGGTGGAGCATTGTCTTCTTCTTGGCGATGCGGGAGAGGGTTATCGTGGAGGATGAGGAGGTGGTGAGGAGGGGACCTAGGTCGCGTATGTAGGTCCGCGTCTGCCAGATGTAGAGGATGCTGAGGGCGGTTTCTTGGACGAAGAAGACGGCCGTTTGGAAGCGGTCCCAGATGTTGTTTGTGGGGAAGAGGGAGGGTTTGGCGGTTTGCTATGGGGGGAGTTAGTTTCATATTAGAGGTTGGTTAAATGGGAATGAGATTGAGATGATGAAAATGGCATGTACCGCAATAGTGCCTAATGTGATTGTAATAGTGCCAATTACGACTGAGGTGAATACCAATGCTACCCGTATCCAACTCAGTATTTTAGGTTTTTCTATTAAGAGGTGTAGTCGCGAGAATAAAATCCACGACTGCGAAATGACCATCATTGCCCAAGTTAAGTAAATGAAGACGATAGGCGCCTGCTCCTGAGTCCATATGCGAAAGTCGGCAAGAATGATGAACAAAGTCTGTAGGATAACACCCCATATCCCAATGGCACAGGACCAGAAGTAAAGTCCACGCCGTCGCTTGAAGAGCAGGAGTAAAGACACGCTAATCTCAACACCCAAGCACCACGACACGCCGGCAAATCCTGCCATGGCCAGAGCCGCAGGGAGGTTCTCGTCGACGACACTCATGGTGCTGCGGGAGGATTGTAGGATTGCGGTAGAGTGATGACAGCATAAACTCCGGGAAGCGAAGAATCTTACTTCGCGAGAATTAGCTGCGGGGAACTTGGAGAGAGAAGGGAAGGAAGGGAATAAGCCGCGACGGCGGAGAGGCTCCGGATCAGAGACCATGTATCAGAAGGGAAGAACATGGCGCACCACCCGTATGATTTCATCTCAATCACCAGGCCTCGAAATTCCCTGCGGGCTGAACGGGATAGATCGATCTATCGGTCCGCTTGCGTGCGTTGTGCGAGGAGAGATGCATTTCGAGCATGGATTGGCGACGCCGCCGGTCGTAATGCTGGTGTGTTGCAGGTTGTGTTGCACAACACGCCAGCCCCCGAATTAAAAGTGAGGCTACGGTAAGAGTTTTTCCTCGAACCCGTCTTAGGGGAGGGAATACAGACATCCACATAGATGGATGGCAATATTATATAACCAATGGTTCGCTTATGTGTGATATTCAGCGAATTATCAAGAAGCAATCACTACCTATATACAATTGGAAGTTAGCATAGCATTGGAGTTACCCAAATATTTGGTACGGTAGCCAGGTAGGTGCCATTACATATTTTCTCGCCCTATTTTTAGCCATTCATCCCTTCTCGATCGGCGGGTAAGCAGCCACCTGGGCACTCGTTCTTGACCGGTTTGCACGGACATTAGATAGGGCAAAACAGGGGAAGAGCGGACGGCCAACAAGAATGCTTGGGAGCTTGTAAGCCTATAAGCCTCCCGCCCTTGCATCTTTCTTACTTTCCCCACTACCGTCATCAACAGCTTCCGTCCTTCACCCATTCAAATAATCAATCGACCACAACATCTTTCGAACTAATAATTAGTGCGTAACGGCACCTTAAAAGAACCAACAAGCAATATTACCCAGTTACTGGACATTCGTTCAAAATGGCAACAGCTCCGAAGCAATCGGCCAAAGACGTCATCGCGGCGCTCAACCTAGCCCCGCACCCGGAGAAGGGCTACTTCGTCGAGACCTTCCGCGACGAGCACAGCACGTGCATCTACTACCTTCTCGAGGGCGAGAGCGGGCTCTCGCACTGGCACCGCGTGATGACGTCCGTCGAGACCTGGCACCACTACGCCGGCGCCCCGCTGCGGCTCCAGCTGGCCTGGGACGATGGAACCCCCGTCCGGGACGTCGTGCTCGGCGCCGATATCCCGAAAGGCGAACGCCCGCAGATCGTGGTTAAGAAGGCCGAGTGGCAGCATGCTATTAGTCTCGGTGATTGGACTCTGGTTGGGTGCACGGTCTCGCCGCCGTTTACTATGGAGGCGTTTGAGATGGCGGAGCCGGGTTGGGAGCCTAAGGGCAAGGCTTAAAGGAGGATCTAGCTTAAGTATGAAGGAATGGGTACCTATATGGGATATTTAAAAAAAATGGAAATTAAGGTCACAACGGTCAAAGGTTAGATAAATGAATGAGATTCATTTTCCCGGCTACCCCTTTAATATTTGGCCTACTCTTGATCATGTGACACCCTTCAGTTTCACTACTTCCCGATTCAATACATTTCTAGCCCCAGTAGCTAAAACATATGAAGCTTCTAACTATAATTCGATATCTTTTCAGTTTTCATATGTATCCCAAGTAGACACCGAAATCCGGACACATACTTGTTGATAATAACCTCTTAAAGGATTGGGGCTTAACTCTTTAATCATACAATAACAGAGGTGGCCTTTTCTTACAATATAATAATACGACCCTTTACCTACCTAGGTAGCGAAACCTATTCAAAGTACAAGACGGCATAAACTTGTTACTTAAAGACAGGCCACGTTTCTAGTCAGAATGACTCAAATATTGTGGTTCGTCCGATGGCAACTTATGAGTCGTTTGCCATTAGTGAGGACGAGGAAAGAACGGTAGCCGGCCTTGCCCCACGCCACCGATATGGGATTTTCAGGGGTCGGTTGCGCTCGATCCCGCTCTTGATCGGTCACAGGGGCGGAACGGGCGTGAGTAGGTGGGCTTCGAATGCCGGATGTGGGAACATCCATAGTATTATTGTCTACCTATTTACCATTGTCATGGTACCTATACAATAAGGCGGCGAATATGCAATTTAACGGTGTGTTGTCTTGTTGGTATTAATGAGTCAAACGTCAAATTGGCTTAACTAAATGCATCTTTGCTGATAAAGACAGATGTAAGTTTCAAATTAACAGAAACAGATCTAACAATATGACAATGCGACCTAAATAAGTTAAATCAATAAGAAGATAAAAGCCAGATCTCTTAGCAGTGAATCCTTAATGAAATCGGATGCTATTATTAATAACAGGTGTTGATGCTGACGCCGAGTGGTGGCCAAAGATCTGGCCTGTGTAAATAAGCTGGAATTAGCATAAGGCTGCGTGGACAAAATTAAATGACACCTACCACGTTGAGGTTATTCACATGGCGCTGTCATCACTGTCATAGCTCCTTTGCCTCGAAAGCTAGCAGGGATGTCCCGCATTACGGCGGGGCGGGGGACTATAAACAGTGGCTCTCGTTGGAGAATAGGACGATAGGGTTGGGGCAATCTGGCTTTTTTTGCGAAAAAGGTGAGAAAAGAAAGAAGGTTCCAGTGCCTACCAAGTGACATCAAGTGTGAAACCCGTCCTTTGGATTTTAACTTTATCTTTAATGCAGCTAGGCGATATGAAAGGAAATACTTGAAAGTACAATGCCACTAGTGAACAATACCAATAAAAATAGTGTGAATTTTAGCAGCGTGAATGTATTGGTATGTAGCTGAGCGGTGTAATGTAATAGGGCGAATCCATGCTTGAACACCTTGCATTCACTGGCTACTTGGCGCCTGACCCACACTTTATTGCAATGTGTTCTCTTGCAAGCTGGCAACATCATCTTGAACGCTTTTTTTTTTCTTCTAGCCATATAAGAATTTCGCACTTACACCTTCGTGTCTCCCACAAGTTTTCCCCTCCCATTCTTCACACATTCTAGACGACTTCCAGTGCTGTACTAATCAACCACGGGAGAGGTTGAGCGGCGCTTTGGTTTTTCTTATTTTCTAATCATTTTCCCCTCATCTTCCTATCCATTGGACGTATCCTAGTGATACTTCGCCGTCACCCCCTTCCTCACCATGGCTCGTTCTCAGAGCTTCTGGGCTATCGGCTTCGGCATGGTAGCCTGGACCCTTCTTCTATTTAGCCCTCTCGCATTCGTAGGAACTGCGCGAGCGGACGATGTCGCCGATTATGGCACTGTTATTGGTATTGTAGGTTGAATCCCGTGTAGCAAGAGCCATTGCGATCCCCCGTATGATTAAGAATTGCAAAATCCTAACCGATCTTCTCTTGTAGGATTTAGGAACTACATACTCTTGTGTTGGTGTAATGCAACAAGGAAAGGTCGAGATTCTCGTCAACGACCAAGGAAACCGAATTACCCCCTCTTACGTGGCCTATACCGAAGATGAAAGATTAGTGGGAGATGCCGCCAAACAACAGGCTGCTTCTAACCCCCGAAACACTGTCTACGATGTCAAGTAAGTAGACTCTAGATTTCATCTAGACAATTGGAGTAAACAACTTGCTAACTGCTCTACTTTAGGCGATTCATTGGCCGAAAATTTGCTGAGAAGGAAGTTCAAAATGACCTAAAGCACTTCCCCTACAAGGTTGTGGAGCAAGACGGAAAGCCTGTTATCCAGGTCGATTTCCAGGGCTCCACCAAGAAGTTCACCCCCGAAGAAATCTCTGCCGTCATTCTTGGCAAGATGAAGGAGGTTGCCGAGTCCTACTTGGGCAAGAAGGTCACCCACGCCGTCGTTACCGTCCCCGCCTACTTCAATGACAACCAAAGACAGGCTACCAAGGATGCCGGTATCATTGCCGGTCTCAACGTTTTGCGAATTGTCAATGAACCTACTGCCGCCGCTATTGCGTACGGCTTGGACAAGACCGGCGGCGAGCGTCACATTATCGTGTACGATCTTGGTGGTGGTACTTTCGATGTGTCTCTCCTGTCAATTGAAGACGGTGTTTTCGAGGTCTTGGCCACTGCCGGTGATACCCATCTCGGTGGTGAGGATTTCGACCAGAGAGTCATCAACCACTTCGCCAAGAGCTACAACAAGAAGAACTCCGTCGATATTACCAAGGATCCTAAGGCCATGGGTAAATTGAAGCGCGAGGCCGAAAAGGCTAAGCGAACCCTCTCTTCTCAGATGTCCACCCGTATTGAGATTGAGGCCTTCTTTGACGGCAAGGACTTCTCCGAGACTCTCACTCGAGCCAAGTTCGAGGAGCTCAACATTGACCTCTTCAAGCGAACTCTGAAGCCCGTAAAACAAGTTCTCGACGACGCCAAGATTAAGAAGGACGAGGTTGACGACGTCGTCCTAGTTGGTGGCTCCACTCGTATTCCCAAGGTTCAGGCTCTTCTCGAGGAGTTTTTCAATGGCAAGAAGGCTAGCAAGGGTATTAACCCCGACGAGGCTGTTGCTTTCGGTGCTGCCGTCCAGGCTGGTGTTCTATCCGGTGAGGAGGGTGCTACCGAAGTCGTCCTTATGGATGTCAACCCGTTGACTCTCGGTATCGAGACTACTGGTGGCGTCATGACTAAGCTTATTCCCCGCAACACGCCCATCCCAACTCGCAAGAGCCAAATCTTCTCTACCGCCGCTGATAACCAGCCCGTCGTCCTGATCCAGGTCTACGAAGGTGAACGATCTATGACTAAGGACAACAACCTTCTTGGCAAGTTTGAACTTACCAACATCCCCCCCGCACCCCGTGGCGTTCCCCAGATTGAAGTCTCCTTCGAGCTGGATGCCAACGGTATTCTCAAGGTGTCTGCCCATGACAAGGGAACTGGCAACAAGGAATCCGTCACTATCACCAACGATAAGGGACGTCTCAGCCAAGAAGAAATTGAGCGCATGGTCGCCGAGGCTGAGAAATTCGCCGAGGAGGACAAGGCTACCCGAGAGCGCATTGAGGCCCGAAACGGCCTTGAGAACTACGCCTTCAACCTCAAGAACCAGGTCAACGACGAGGACGGTCTTGGTGGCAAGATTGACGACGAGGACAAGGAGACTGTAAGTTGAAACCCACGACTATTACACTCGAATTTAGTTACTAATATGCTACTAGATCCTTGACGCCGTTAAGGAGGCTACTGAGTGGCTCGAGGAGAACGCCGCCACGGCTTCCGCCGAAGACTTCGAGGAGCAGAAGGAGAAGCTCTCGAACGTCGCCTACCCTATCACATCTAAGTTGTACAGTGGCGGCCCCGGAGGTGCCGCGGATGACGACGAGCCCTCGGGCCACGATGAATTGTAAACTATAGCTATGATTCATAGATCTGTTTTTCATTAGCATACCCAGGCGTACGTACGAACGAATAAAGAAAGTTAAATAATAGTATTTTAAAAACTATTGGAGCGCGTTGTTACGAGTGAGATCAGATGAAATGAATGACTATCAAATGAACTAAGTAGATTGTGGCTTAGTAAGCTGCCGGATAGTGTTGTGGGCTTTACGTAAGCGGCTTTGTATGGGGAACGAGCGCAGTCGTGGCTCTACTGAAAATCATTTTATCCCAGCATTATGAACTCGAGTATACTATTTTTTATTGTCTACTCATTATCCAAAATATAATATAATACTAGGTTTCTTGTTTTCCAACCGAGAAAAAGGGGTATCCAATACAACTTAACTCGATCCCAACCCAACCCAAAAACACCAACTTAGACCAAGCATCACTCAGCCTTAGTCACAGGAACGGTGTTATCCTCGGACTCATCCTGCAAAGACTCGATGCTCTCTCCCTTCTTAAGTCCAAGTTGTCTTGTATCCCATCCCTTACTCTCAAGATAGGCCCTGAAGTTGGCGTCTTCCTTGGTAATAGTGTCTTGATCGATGTGGGGAAGCAGTAACGCTAGGAGAGCTGCGAAGATGCACAAGCTGGAACTGACATAGAACTTGTATTGGGCCGACTTGGTGGCGTCGCCGTCGGAGGACTTGATGTGTTTGAATACGTAGGTGCCGACAAAGGCACCGATCTTGCCCATGGCTGCGGCGATACCGTAGTACTGGCCTCGGACACCCGTCGCGCAGGTCTTGGCGGCTAGTAGACCGATGTTGTTTCCGGGTCCGATCTCGCCTAGGGACAGGAAAATGCCGTATACGACTGCAAAGGCGCCAACGACAGAAGGATGCGATATTTTCGCGTAGCAGCCGGCCATGATGAAACCAACGATCGCCTGCAGGACTTGACCGAGGATAAGGGTGTAACGAGGACCAAGGCGGTCGCTAATCGGAGCTCCTAGCATGGTACCTGGTATGTAGAACAGGTTGATAACTGTGTTCCATCCGAAAATGGTCGTCAAGACCTGAGTGTCTCCATAGATATTGGCGAGAATAGAGCTCGAGTAAATTGAGAATGAATATGCCGAGAACTGGAGAAGTTAGATAATGATAGAGGAACATAGGCAGCGTAGACACTTACATCGTAAATGAACCAGATTAAACTGACGATTAATAGACGGAATCCATAATATCTGAAAATTAGGAAGTATGGCGTCTTGGCACTGGATTTTATTGTCAGCAATTGATTTGCACGTATATCAGTGGTGACTAAATCATAATTATTTCCCCGTAATTTCAATAAATAACGAGCCTGGTAAATGACGTGTGTAACAGTAATAAGCTGGAAAGAGATAAGCTTACTGCTTCATGGAGTTTCGGGAGAATTCCGCGGGTTCTTTAAGCTTAAGACGAAGGACAAATAGGACCAATGGGAAGACGACGCCAATTCCCAAACTTGTTCGCCAGATTGTACTGAAATGGGAATTATGGGCGGCAGCAGCGACAACATAAGGAACGAATGCCCCAAAGACGAAGCCCCAGTCTATCATAGAGTTCGTGAACAGAATAAACCAAGTGTTTCGGGTACCGCTCTTCAGCTCGCCGCTAGACTCGGCGCAGCTCACACTTCCGGCCGGATACTCGCCTATGCATATTTTTAGTTCAATTCAATTCATTTCGTAATAAAATTCTTACCCCCAATTCCGATGCCGACCTTCATTTTCAATTAGTATGATGCTATTTGCGGACTTCAACTCAGGGGTCAAGGTCGACTTACAAAGAATCGCCAAGCAGTCAGGATATTGAATAAACCCACAGCGTCGCCATGGTAGTAAGATCCGGCGGCAAGAGCCGTGAAAATGATTAGGATAATAGTCGATATGAGGAGAGAGTTCGTGCGCGACCACTTGTCGGATAGGTATCCAAAAAATAGTTGACCGACCACCTAAGTTCATGAGCTTAAAATTCTCCCAAGAATTCAATCAGACTTCATACCGTTCCGGCGAATGCGATAGCCGGTACAATACTGGCCGCATTGGAGTTGTTGTAAACATCTCCATATTCAGATCCCAGTGTCGTACTTACGGAACCAATGACCTACGTGGCGCAAAAGTTAGTGGACATGCGCTAGATAGTGGCGAGGGGGGATAAGAGAAGCGAGCTGTACGTTGTTCACGTAACCGTCGGAGAAGAGACCAGCGCCGCAAGCCAGGACAGGCCAAATAACTTGCCAAAAGGGCTTCTGGTCTATAGGAGGTGCCGTATCGACAACAGCCTCAGAGACCACCTCTTGGTCTTCTTCCTTATTCTTGCCCCAAAACATTTTCTACTGTGGTAACGGTCGAGACAGGAATGAGAATGCTGGTTGTAATGAGTCGAGATAAGCTGAGATAAGCCGGTAGCAATATGACGACGATAATGCTACTTGAGGGAACGTTCAACTTATGTATACATACAAATACAACAAGAGGCTATTAAAGAAGAGACACTAGGATCTAGCGACGGGAACTAGGTGAATGGTGAAGCAATACCAAGGTATAGCTGCCGCCAAATCTCAGCTAGATAAGCGCAAGACCACAAGTTCAAGATAAAAATGGTTGGAGAGGCCAAGGAATAATATTAAATAGTCCTTTAACCTTCAGCTAAGCTTTAGCTAGGTTACGCATCCTCTACAAGGTTTCTGCACGTGTTGTAGGTACAATAAAGCTAACAGACGTTCGGCGAAGGTCTACCTTCCCTATCCGTGTTAAGTCGCACCCGCAGGTCCAAGGTAAGCTTCTTTAATCTTCTTTCCCTTCCTTGCCTTCTTCGGTGGAAGTTTGTCGTTTTTTGAGTGGCTTGCTCGAAAGATAAGACAGGCCTAACTTGAATTGGCCATCCAATCGTACAGCGGGCTTTGTGAATATTCAGCTATGCGGGTTGATACAGGCTGCGACTAGCCAATTAGAGACTAAAGATATACCCCGTGCCAAGTTCCCGCTCGAAGGCTTGACTTTCCTCCCCGGCTTAAAAGCGTCGTACTAGGTACGATTCTTTGCGGCGGAACCGAATTTGAAAGATTTTCTATTCTTATTTTCTAACGCGGTCTTGGCTGCAGTGGTTTGCTGTGAGGTACATGAAGATCGTTTTTGATCGCGTGTCTATTTTTTCTCTTATTTTCTGTGGCTAAACAATGAATTACTATAGTTATTGGAAAAGACTTTGGTATCTTAGCTTCAGCCTTTTAGTATGGAGGTTTGCTAAGTATTGCGCGCCCCAGAAATACCGAGGGAATTTGATAAGCTTAAATCTTGCAAAGCACCGACGTTGACCAACCCGGACCAACCCATCGGAACCCTTGTAATATAGTGGACAATTTGTAATTACCGAATTATCGCGTTGGGGACGAAAATCCTACAGAAAGTATCCCACGTTTCGGTCACGCCGAAGTTTTAAGACACACGGCACTATTCGCCTATGATAGAAAGTCTTCTTATCTAAATTATATAACTAGACGCGCACGTTGGCTACAAATGGTTGAAAATGAATTCGATGAAGTTTGTTTGTAGATTAAGGTTGTTTCCGCATGCAACACGCCGAGAAGCTAGTTGAGACGAAATACCGTAACTAAAGCTACCTAGACTTGATGTCATGTGCATGTGTTATTGTAAACCTGCTCCGAATATTTTCGCTTGTATAAAATAGAAGGAGCTGTTAGTGAGATACCTATCGTCGGTTAAGACACCTAAACTCTTAGTTGGATTCGTATTGACGAACCAAGTATAATTAGTATATCAACCACTATTTAACTTGACCGAATATCCTAACTCATCTATCCAATTCACTACTGTACCATATGAGGGAACATTGGAGAGACAGTGGTAAACTTTTCCTCTTATGAACACGGCCATGTACATGAAAGTTGGAATATACTTGATACGCCGAATATAGATATAATTACTTGCCTCTTTCTACCCAATTAACATAATGCTTCTAGTAGAATTCGGAAGAAACAGCAAACCAATTAATGTCACAATGCTACAATGTCATCCATTCAGCCTCGGAGCCTCGGGGACCAGCAGATCAACATCCTACCAACTCCACAGCATCCGCCCACGTCACATCACGTCGAGTCGGAGATTTTCACGATACATATATGACCATCACACGAACCCCTAAGACGCAGTTTCCAGTCTCAGCGAATTAAACAATAAAGCAACGGTTTATCGGCTAGGAATTAATATCAGAAGAATCCACCGTTAAACTCCCTACCTACAGAAGTCCGTCTCCCCCTCTTCCGCCTTTTCCCCAGCTTAAACCTCGAACCTACTAGTAATCTAGAACCGGTATGCTGGCTGGCTAGTTGTAGAAAACGAAAATATATATTTTTTTATACACTGTGACTTGACGATACGGGTTATGCGAGAATAACGCCTATCACCCGCCACTATCAGATTGCTTGACCCTTGGCTCCGGATACATTTATATCCTACCCCTCCGGACCACATCTTCTCCCCCGAACACTTAATCAGATTATCTGTCTCACTAGATCTTCCCGAGACCCTTACGCAGTCTTCTTCCATTGCGAGTACACGCCGATCAAACTGCTCACCGTACCCGCCAATCCGACGAACCCGTCATCGAAGCCGACCCATCCCAGCGCCGCCGTGGGGACCGTCAGATCGCAAAGATCGGACAAAAGCTGCAGCTGGCTGGCCGCGCGCTCCCTATATCTCGTTAGCATCAGTTCACCTATCCACACTCTCATCCACCCATGCATCCAAAACTCGCATTTACAAACGAACCAGGATACAAAAAAACAGGGATCAGAACTTACATCACAATCCTCTTACTCTCCACCACGCCCTCTCCCTCCTTCTTATCGACCTTCGCCTCCCTCTCCCGCAGCCTATACAGCGTATACACCTGCGCCACAACACTACACGCCAACCCCATCGCCCAAAACCGATACGCCTCCCTCTGCGCCCTCTTCGCGCCCTCCCACCGTCTCACCCCCAACGAATCCAACACCGTCGCCGCGTCGAACGTCAAGTACCCGGCATACCCCAACTGGCGTCCCACCGCCGCATACCTGAGCACCGCATCGGGCACCGCGGCCTTATTATCAGCCGCCGAGGCCGCGGCTTTGAAATGCTCGACGTTCTTGCCGACGCGGAGGAGCTTGCGCGCGAGCCCGAATTGCTTCTTTATCGCTTCGTAGGGCGCCACTTCCGCTTTCGTGCCGTTGGTTCGGTAGAGGTACCACGCGTAGAAGCGCGAGAAGTATTGCAGTGTGCGTAGAAGCTTGTCCCGACCTACTGTTGTCGCGACGAATTTCAGGTAGTGCGCCACCGTGGGGTGGTATACGACGGCGTCGGCGACCATTTTCGGGTGTTTCGTGGGACGTTGGGTGTTGGGTGTCACAAGGGATACAGACGGGTAGATAGGTAAGTACCTAGATATGTAGGTTTGTACGTGGATGCGAAGGTAAGTTTCGGATCGGCTCGCGAGGGTTTGCGCTATTATATCGCGGTCGCTCGATGGGAAATGGTATCGTTCGGGCACGGTATCACGTAAAACTCCAAGAAATCCGTGTGGAAGAGACAATGCACTCTAGGTCCAAACGTGGGTAGAGAACTGACGATGTAAATCAAGTAGAGAAAAAGGATTGAGTAGACCAAAAAAAGAAAATGAAAAATAATCAAGTTTATTTCCGAGAATGTATTGTAGAATGTTGTGTCGCTATCGTACAGGAGGCGGGGAGTAACCTATTAACGAGGACCGCTCATTCACATTCAAACTTTCCTACAGCCGACGGGATTGCATGGATGGGTAAGTGACGGAATAAATCTGGGGGAGGAATTGGGCAATGCCTAGGTGGATTCGGTGGATTCACAGATAGCGAAAGCACATGCCGAGGTCCACCGAGTGATTGAGAAAGGGCGGAACCGAACTGCGCCGGCAATTTTCGCCAACGTTTTACCGGACGTAATTCCCTAAATTGATTCCGTTTCGGGGATCTTGACTGTACTTGGAGTAATTGGGACTCATCATTGGTTGACATTTCACTCGAAACGGCCTAAGTCGAACGTTACCCGAGATTGGTACCACTAGATTGGGGCATGGCATGACGTGATGCAGAAATCGAAACGGAAATCGAAACCTAAGACGGTTTTAAACTCCGATTTTCGCTCACCATCGGGATCATTTTCCACGTTTACACTGAAGCTACAGTAGGACCTGGAAGTTATTCTCATAAATACCAATATACGATACGTATGCTCATACGCTGAGTATATTCATCTTCTATTGGGCTTATTCTATCAAATCATCATCATGCCAATATAATCGATCATAGATTGACCCCCAACCTAACCTGTAATGCAATATACACGAAAAGTCTAGAATTTTACCCCGACCTCATGCTTCCAATAGACGGACTAGTATGCACTAGACTTAGCCTTATAGCCGTACTTACACATAGGTAAGTAATTAGCTACTTGGCATCGCCTTATCGTCAGATAAGGTCCGTCCAAAAATGCAAATCACAAGTACGAAACTTGGGGTATGGCGGTGTGTGGTATTTACGGTGAGGAAGGCTTGTGAGAAGCTCGTGTTACTTTGCCGACCTAGAAACTCCTCTATAAGACGCCTATGAGACGCGACTGATTTCGCGAGAAACCCCCAATATTACCAGAAGCGCCTGGTCGTAGTGGCAGACGCAAGAGAAAGCAAACCAGCTAATAAATCTAGCCTACCTTGAGTAGAGGTCGCCGTCGACCCTATGCATTCCATATAAGAAACGAGAGACGATGAAAACTGAGCCTCGAAGCTCAGATCCAAAAGAATTCCCCCAAACAGGAAATGCGTCATGAGCATAAAGATGCTCGCAAAGGGATCGTTCGGAAGCGAAATGTGACCCATCAGACTCGTCCCTTGCGTCCTAAAAGAAAGCCTTCGCTGTGGTGACCGTGAACGGTCGGCGAGGCCCTTAGTAGTAGGATAACTTCCATCCTACTTCGAATCCCGCGGCTGCTCAGTCGTACTGAAACAGGACGCTGATAGATTCACCATGGTGGATGCGGCGGATAGCCTCGGCGAATATCGGTGCAACGTCCAATACTTCGAGCTTCGGGCACATTTTCTTGTGCTCGTCTTGAGGAACCGAGTTGGTTACAATAACCTTGTCTAAGGCTGAAGCATTGATCCGGGCGATGGCGTCACCACTTAGTACACCATGTGTAAGGAGCGCGTAAACCGCCGTTGCTCCCTCTTTTCGGACTAGTTTCGCAGCGCGGGTAATGGTGTTGGCGGTATCGGCCAAATCATCGACCAGAACACAGACTCGGTTTGCAACATTGCCTACCAGCATCATCGTCGCGTTTTGTCGATCCGTGATTCGCGTTGGTCGTCGTTCCTGGTTGGGGAGAGTGAGTTTGAAGACACATACAAAACACAATCATCTTACCTTATGGATGAGGGCAAAGTCCATGCCCAAGCTATCCGCAATTGCGGTGGCGCGTTTTGCGCCACCAGCATCCGGACTCACAATCACGGCCTCCTTATAGTCGGGAATGTTTTGCTGGATATAGCGCTTCAGCAAGGGACGCCCGTACAAATTATCCATCGGGATGTCGAAGAAACCCTGGTATTGCGGATCATGAAGATCTAGGGCAACAACACTGCATCTATCGTTAGCTTATATCCTCGCGTGTATCTAGCTCTTATATGGAACTAAACCACTAGGGGGTTCTAAGATGAAGGCCCGTTATAAGGGCAATGAATCCATCCTTAAGCTAGGGAGGACACATACTGGTCAGCACCGGCACAGGTCAGGAGATCTGCTACCAGGGTTCCAGCCTGCGCGACCCATCTCTTATATCCTGGTTTGGCCTGGAAAGTTGAGATGAGCCCGGGGTTCTCGTAGTCGTGAGTAGTATAGCTTCCGGCACGGGAATGGGTCTGGTACACGGCCGCATGTCCGTCGCCATTGATGCTTCCATTGGTGCTCCCGTTGGTGTTCCCATTGGCATTTCCATTGCCATTGAAGTAGTTCTCGCTATTGGTACGTTGAAGGCCGTTTGTATTTCCATTTCCGTTAGTAATGGAGGTCTTGCTCATCACTCTGGCGAGGTCTGTTTCTCTGTTGAAACTAGCACTTTTAATGATACCAGGACCAGGTGTTGCCGGGACGCTCTCGAACGTGTACTTGTCCTTTGGGACCTCGGTCGGTGGCTTCGACAATGGTGCTCCAATCTTATTGTAAGGCAAATCTGGTTGTCGAGAATAGGGAAACAATGGGAGCACGGCTGTGACACGCTTGGCCGAACCAGTTTTGCAGGCGGATATCACTATTTTCTCTCGTCAGATCCGGTGATACGTTGAGCTAGAAATCCTCGCGGTGATACATACTGATGCAAAGTTCTATGAGGTGGTCGTTTATGGAGCCACCTCCGGATTGGATGATGAAAACATCCTTGCCTCGTACCGAGTCCTGAATCTCGCAACGGGTCTCGCCGACAGAGAATTTGCTCAATATGCGGTTCCCACTGGGAATTCCAAGCATATTGCATACGGACTCTGAGAGGGAGGGGTGGGAGTTCCCGGAGAGGATGACGATGTTTCTAACCATCTTGGCGATCTACTTGTAGGAACGAAAGGCGGTGTCGAAGAGAAAGGATATTCGACTACCCGGGTAGGTAGACAAACACAACTAACTTGGAGAGAAATGCGGGCGAGTACTGGATAATGTAGCTCGTTGGCGTATGTAGGTATTCAATGTGAATCTTTTCTTCCAAGATTTTTTTGTTGTTGAGCTGCAGCAGAGAGGATTCCTATTTGCTCCGATTGCGGTAGGTGAAATATGCCGACGTCAGAATGGCGAAGTGGTCAAGCTCTGCAGCTTTTGAACCGGGGATGAGCAGGTCACAAGACCAAAGAAGAAAGCGAGACGAGTACTCGGTCTCAAGCTCAAGCGGATGTATAGACAGCTGCTCAAAGAGACCTCGTGTTAAGTCCTAGAGAAGATCCATGGTGATGGACGAAATAACGAGATATTTGTTGGAAAATTGTGCGCGATTGTGAAATCTTCAAAGTTTGGTTGTAACTTCGCTGGCTGCACGACGCACGACAGGGAGAAGAAAGATTGAAGAAGATTGGAGGGACTTGGACTTTTCCTTCCAATTGAACCGCGGGGCCCTTTCACCTGTGGCACCTGGCACCTGCAAGAGAAAAAAAAATTCTGCCGGGTTAGCTAAGTTTACGGTTAAGGTTACGCAAAATGGACCTCAAATGGACCAGATGGACCTTCAGCGAGGATTATTAGCGATGTTAGTGGGTGGTTTCGGTGGCATCGGTGGCAATGGCCGCGAACTAAAACGTCAGAACTACTAGGGCCCGCTACTGCGCAACTGTACGCACTACTACGCATGGGTGGAGTTCACCTGTACTGCAACTGCTGCAACCGCACTTGCAACCACTAAGCTTGCACTTTGTGAGCCTCTGACCCAAGAAAGACCCAAGAACGACCCTTGATTATGTCTCATAGGCCTGTGACCGGCCGTAGTTCCAGTGGGGGTAGTTACCGCCATCTCTTCTTTATTTAGGAAAGAGTTGTGATTGGTCAAATAACTCCTAAATTTGCCGACTTCACGCGATTTAGAGTACAAAGGTACTTGCAACTTGTTTCCGCTTTAGCTTGGTCTCATCCATTTTTCTGACCTATGATTTTTTTTCTTTTTCCTTTTTTTCGATGCATCGTCATTGGAGCTAAAAGCACAAAATGGACCAAGTTCTTTGTATCCATTGGCATCTCTCTTTTTAATGACAATATTATGAATGTTGAATCCCGAGAACAATTACCATTTGCAAGTGCACTAATTATCCTCAAGACTTAGGGATGGATATATACCTGGCAGCCTGGTCGCTTGTCAGATCTCAATGCCCCAAATCTAAGGCAGCCAGATCTGATTGAGTCAGACGGCCGTTGCCGTAGCCCATGCACGGTCTATGAGGCTGCGGCACGTACCTGTACATATTACTAGTAGGTACCTACTGTAGTTATTTGTTTTATTTACTTTTCGAGACATCATATGTCACCACTTCTTCAAGGAAAAAAAGATTAGTGATATCCAACTTCAAACTTGGCATTTGAGGGGTAATTCATTATTCACTGTGATAAGTTGATTAAGTTGTTTCTACTCACTGACCCATACGATGCCTGAGATTGCTGAAGGTGAGAGAAGTCCATCTGTTAGAAGCGAAACATATTAAATGTTCAAAGTTGCTCGCGTCGTCCATTTCCTACGTCAAAATCTAATAGGAAAGACTATCAAAAAGGTATTAGCCCCCGATGATAGCAGTATCTTCGGTAAAGTCGGGACCAGTGGTCCCGCATTCGAAAAGGCTCTCACCGGGAAGAAAGTCGTAGATATCGGGAGTCAGGGGAAGTACTTCTGGATGGTATTTTCCGCAGCGCCACATACTGTCCTGCATCTGGGAATGACAGGCTGGGTTGAAATCCGGGGTATACAGACGGGTTACTCACGCTATGTTGAGAGGACGAAGAACAATAAAGAACAATGGCCGCCCAAGTTCTGGAAATTCCAGCTTGAAACTGATGGCGATCCCAAGGTTGAAGTCGCTTACACAGACGCCAGGCGCTTCGGTCGCGTACGTCTAGTTGACTGCCCCGGAGAGGAAATCAGAAAACATTCACCATTAGTTGAGAACGGGCCGGACCCTGTTGTTGATAAGGACATATTTACCGAGGACTTTTTACGACAAAAGATGAAAAGCAGACATGTCCCTATCAAGGCTCTGTTGCTTGACCAATCAACGATCAGTGGAATCGGAAACTGGGTTGGCGATGAGGTTTTGTACCAAGCCAAGCTTCACCCAGAACAATATTGCGACGATTTTGACGACATAGATATCGGTGCTCTTTATAGGGCCATCCGATATGTATGCGAAACCGCAGTTGAAAAGTTAGGAGACTCGGATCAGTTTCCCGAAGACTGGCTATTCAAGCATCGATGGGGTAAAGGGAAGAAAGACTCGCCCACTACTCTCCCAAACGGCGACAAGATTATTCATATTACCGTAGGCGGGCGAACGAGTTGTGTGGTCCCCAGCATCCAGAAGAAGAGAGGACGAACAATTATAGATAACGCCAAAGAGGAGTCCACGCCACCGGAGGAGGGAAAGGAGACGGAGAGTCGGTTCTTCAAGGGCAAAAACAAGAAGCAGAAAAAAGATGATACCGAAGCGGAAGAACGCCCTAGTAAGAAACCCAAGACCGCAAAGTCGAAACCTGTCAAGCAAGAAGAGGAGGAGGAGGAGGAAGATCAAAAGCCTGCCCCCAAATCATCGCGCAAGTCTAGCAAGCTGAAGAAAGAGGAGAAGCCAGTCGAGCCCTCACCTCAGCTCGGAAGGAGACGGTCAGCTAGACTCAGCCGCGCAGCAGCGTAGTCTGGATGGTTAAAAATCCCATGATACGTCAAAGAATTAAACTGTACATTACAATGTTATATGAGACATAGGCCCAAAATTGAATAAACTGGTTCTTACTCGAAGTTAGAATGCTCCTAATGCTAGTACCCGTGAAGACTTCTGCCCAGATAATAGCTGATTTTAGCTTAAATTCAGACGACTAGAAGGGATGGCCCTCATCCGATGATATCTAATCCAAGCTTGTTAGTTGCTTTTAGTCTAAGGTTAGATGATCCTTAAAGAAAATCAGCTCCAAGACTCATAACTCCATCATAAATTGTACCCGAAAATCAGCAATAAAAGCAATGCAATTAATATTGATCATATATCATGAGGGTATTTAGCACTGCTCTAGCAACACCCCGCCGCCGCGTAAAAAAATTGACGGAGGGAACAGAATCTGCCAACCTAGGACTAGATTTTAGACCGACAACTCCGTGTCCGATATACTCCTATGCTATACCCTAACGCATATCATCCCGTCATATCATATTCGCGCTTGCGCCGCTTTACGCTATAGCCATACACAAACATGCAGCCCAATAATCCGCATCACTCGATGCTCATGCGCATTAGGCCATCATTGGTATCGACCATTCCCTGAAACCCCACTCGACCTTTGGCCCCATTGATAGGCCTTCCACTCCCACCAGAACTCCCGTTCTCGCTCGGAGTGCCCGAGGCCTTGTCCCCGCCATGGTTACTTCCCGGGCGGGACCCCCAGGGCATATCTCGCTGTAGGGGACTTTGTGTGATAGGCGAGTTATGAACGCTGTTCATCCCGGGACTTACAGCTCTCCTCTTGAAGCTGTGCGGGTCGAAGTCGTCGTCTCTCCGACGCTTGTTATTTATACGACGGGTTATCTCCGCTGCGGTTGGAGGAATGCTGCCTCCTTGTGATAGCGGCGCTGAGGCAGGTTGCGGGGTATCTGATTTCTGGCTCTCGCTTCCAGGACCACCACCGGTTGTCATTCCGATTCCGGGGCCTAGGTTGAATGGATTGACGTTGCTGGATCCTGCAGACAATGATGGGGAGTCCATGTTGACATCCTCGCTCATTCCAGATGAGGAGCCCCTGGGCATGAAGTATGAAGGTGGTGGAGTAACTCGGTTGCCGCCCACACTGCCAGTTTCGGAAAACGTTTCGAAGAAGTTTTTCTTCAGATTCTTCATCGCCTGCTGCTTGAAACTACTGGACAATCCCGAGTCTGTCATCATATCATCTTCCGGGATATCGTCAAGGGATTCTTGAGCAGTATTGAGATTAGGGGACGATTGTGTTGTCGATTGGTTCGGTATATCTAAAGCCGGCGTTTGGCCTGGTGGTATGCGTGGTTCAAGGTCCATATCGCTTTCTCGAACTTGTCGTATAACTTCTGCTTCTCGGCGAACTTCTGAATCTATGGGGGTACTTTCCTCCGCGAGGGCGGCACGGATACGCGCAAAACCCTTCGTCTTTGGCTGAGAGAAGTGTTTAATAAGTAGCACTTGGGTATGGAAACATGGGAAGACTTACTAGTAGACTACCCCTTCTTGTGACAGCTCGCTTGACAACACCCCTGGGACCGTCTCTCGACGGCCCTTCTACGCTATCCATGGATTTATCTTCGTTCTCGCTTCCTGATATGTGTAATTGATTGGCGGCCCAACTGATGCTCTCTCTGCGTGCGTGGGGGATAGGGACATCTCTGATCTCTTTAGCTATATTGTTAGGTGGTGACTTAGAAAATGCAGCTGGACTAGCAATGCTGAAACCCAGACCCGCTGGGCCGCGCAGTTTTCTCCTCGGGTGCTTGCGGGGCCGCGTTCGGAAGCTCTGAAGGCTGTTGATAGCAGACGATGATCCAGGCATCCAAGGCACAACGTTATTGCCGGTACCCGGTGTCGAGTTGCCAAGCGGCTGGCTGTTCTTAGAAACCTGCGGTGTAGTATAAATGGCATCCTCCATCTCCTCATCCATAAAGTCGTCATCGCCAGAACTAGAAGAAGAATCCGAGGCTATCGGGTTAGTGCTCCCTACCGAAGTAGAAATATTCATACGCTCTTGGTTACCCATCATAGACCACAAGGAATTGACAGATTGTTCTTGTCCGAATTCACCATTGCCTCGGCCGGGAATATTCATCGCGCGTCCGCCGATAGTTGGTGATGAATCAGGTGATGATTGTTCAGCAAGGGTGGAGTGGTGTAGGCTGGTAGCGGCTCTGGAGAAGTCTAGTCCGCGGGATCGTCTGGGAAGAATATTGGTTGGGGATGCATAAATTTGGGAATGGTCAAGTTTCGGTGAAAGAGGGGCGAGTTTGACCTGGTTCGGTGTCTGGGATGGGGATACGGAATCGCACTGTGACATCTGAAGCGATAAACCGCGCATGGGAAATTCGGGTCGACGAGGGGTGACGGGAGTCGGGGCGATGGACGGTATATCTTGGATCTTATCTTTACTGAGATTGAGAGATCTGTCGGTATCGTCCTTTGACGTTCGTCGGGAGGCTTCGAGAATGTGGGGAGATGGCGACAATTGTGTGCCACCTCCATCCGATAAACTCCTGGTCTTTGAGAGGGGTGACCTCTCAATCATCCCAAATATGGTGCCACTATTATTGTGACTTTCACCTTTCATGTCTTCATCCATCACTGCTATCTCATCATAAATGTTTGAGGCCATCCCAACCTGTTTATTCGCACAGGTGGGTTTGTTGATCTTATTTTGAAGTCTATTGCGATTACTGACTTTCAGGCAATTGGATCCTCGGTTGCTAAGGACTGGCTCTTCTGACGTAGAGGAGCAGGCTTGAATGTCTTATGGGCCGCATCGATGCAGACAAAGGGCAATGCAACGCTAACAATGCGAGCGGAGATCGTAGATCGAGCGTACTAGGGAGATAAAATAAACGAAGTTCGAGTGAGGAATTAAGGATCGACGTTGAAGTTGTGAGTGAGTGACGTCGCGTCATATTACGGTAAACGCGGATTGGGATAAGGCCTTATGCCTTATCGATAAACTATGGGCTATCGCTTAGTTACACCGTAGACCAACCACGGCAGCCTCCGGGATATATTAGCGCCCAATCAACTTTCCCAATGCAGCAGATGCTTTCTAAAAATAGTGGACTTTCAAGGCCTAATATGCGTCCACTAACGTGCGACTAAAACTTAGTGGGATGGCGCTTACATAGGTACATCCACGCCCAATAATTCTGCCCCTATTCCAACAGTGGGCTAGAAAATAAGCCCTCAATAACTTTCAATTAATAAATCGCCCTATTCTACCTAACTAAGCTCAAACTTCAACGCATCGTACTGCACATACACAGTCGTCGGTAGCAAGGCCGTCTCCGTATCTGTCGCATTGAATGGCAGACTTAAAGTGAATTCATTCAATCCCACCTTCAGAAAGTCTGCCGCCTTAAACGAAAACTCATTCCCGAAATTTTGGCACACTACACTGCTTCGGACGCCGCACGAACCGCTTCGGTAGGCCGGTATAATCCACGTGCTGATATCCCGTCCGTTCGCGGCCACGGTGTAGGGGAGGTTGGAATACTTCTCGTTAGGGAGCGATGCCCACTTGTCGTTGCCGTTGGCCGTCTTGGCACCCGCAAGCTCGACTGTAAGGGTTGCCGTCTGCGCATCACCACTGAGCTGATCGCTAGTAAGGTTAAACTGGATAGTCCAATTGTTGACGTTTTCGTAGTATGGCTGTGCGCGGAAGTAGTTAGAAGGGCCGGGGAACACGCTCCAGTGGATATAGTTAAAGTCTTCCGCTTCTTTGCTCTCGCCGACCTTGAAAATAACGCCATCCGGAAAGTCGGTGGGGAAATCCCAGTTAGCCCAGTAGATGCGGTGCTGTTCCGGCTGCAAGGGTTTCGACGTATCCGGCGCATAGCCGTGCTTGTACTCTCCTGCAGATTTGTCCGGTGTGCCGATTCGCCAGATTTCTTTGCCTTTACTTTCTGGCTTCCATTGGAAGTTATGTGTATTCGCAGCTTTTGATACCTCGACGTCGTCCTGAATGAACCAACCAAAGATACCATCAGCGTATACAGTTAACCTATAAGTACCCTCTTTCACCATTGGGATCTCTACTGTTCCACTAGCAGGATCAATATCAGCCCAGTACTGCAGGCTGGACTTGTCGAAGACGTTCAATTGAAAATCTTGCTTGTTTTCGGAGAGGACGGCAATAGGCCTCTTTCCGCCCTCCGGTACGTTGATCGTCGCTTTAAATGTGGTGCGCTTAGACGTTGGGACGTAATTGGGGACATATTGAGCGATGCTATCGTAGAACTCGCTGTTCCATTCTGGATTGGCATATTGCACCGCATCGGCTCTAAGTTCTTCGAGCGTAGTATCCTTCCCACCCCTATTGAAGTGGTAGTACTGCGGGCCAAAGGTTCGATCAAAGCCATTTGTCATATTAGGAGTAGGAGCGCCATGGTGACCTGATACCATGTAGTTGTACTATGGACACCAGTTATGAGTATGAACTCTTTTATCTCCTCAAAACGGCATATAAGGGGGATGAGGCGAAACTTACCACTATGCCGTCAACGACCAAATCCGAGTGCAACGGCCCACCATAATACGTCTCTCTCGTGTTATGAACTAGCCAAGCCCCATAAGTATTTCCGTCGGAGCTAGTCGACCCATCCGAGTATTGTCCATGAACGTCATGGTCACGCCAGACCTCAGAAAAGGTATACTTAGTAAAATAATCAGAATATTGTTTTACATAAGGATCGTTAGGTGTATTGCCGAGGTACGTTGTCGCATCTTGAACGGTGACCCCTTTACTATTAGCCTGGGAAGATGGAAATGGCGCCCAATTGCCGTCGCTGCTTGAGAGATGCGTCCACAAGCCGGTGCTCGGCCTGAAAAGCGTCCGTAGTTCACCAAGGCCTCGAAGAAAAGGTGTCTTCTGATTATAATAGGTAGCCCGAGAGAAAACATGCAAGCCGGTCTCGCCTTCCCGTAAGAACCAATATTGCTCCAGTGTTTGGTTCGTAGATGAGTAAGTATCTCGCATCACAACACCTCCGTATGGTGTTCCGGTAGTATCGACCCCCTTGAAGAGCTGGAATTTCGCAGTGCCTCCAGGGGCCCAGAAACCACTAGGAACACAAGAACAATCTAGGTATGGTCCTCTTCCACTTGAACCTAAAAGATCCTCCTTTCCTAGTAGTATCTTGGAAACTCCCCCGCTACTCTTACTTATAGCCACTAACAAATCGTCATTTTGTAGCGTAAATTGAGAGCTACTTTCAGTGGCGTTCAGAAATGCCGTTGCTTGACATGCAAGAAGGGAAAAAGCTAACGCTTTGAATGAGACCATCGCATCAACGAAAAATGTAATTTGGCAAGCATATGAGTGTGTGATATGATTTAGGGGAATAGGTGAATTGCTGGTTGAAATTACGCTGACCTTGTCTACCCCCTTTACGCTCCAGATAGGGTTGATTTATGAACATTTACGATCACGATCTATAACTCTCAAAATTCAAGAAATCTATTGGAAATTCCCTTTCCCTTAAGAATATCTCGGTCATTCTTCGACCGAACGCCCTGGAGAATTTATGATCTCTGCGATCCTATATGGGGGAATGAGGGGGAGCTGAATTTGGGTTGCTTGGCTACGATGTAGCGTTACATGGTTCGTCAAATCTGGGTTATTACCCATCGTTCCGGGTCCGAATCTCATTACGGATCACACATTTTGGCAAGATTTAACTGTCCATGCCGATTTAGTAGTCTGGATTTAAGCTCTGATGTAAGTTGGGGAAGTCAAAGTCAAGTGATCGTGAAGCCGACACTAGGCCGTATGTGTCAGCTACTTAAGGACCAACTCCGTAACAACGCTCGTCGTATTGTTTTCCATGAAAATGTGTAACATTGTATTAATTATTATTATTTGCTGTAGAATGGTATTTTAAGGAATAGAAGCGATATTCTCGATCTCAGGTCCTGATAATGATTATTCCCGAATCCTGCGCAGACGTTTATTCGCTATTGACCCTAGGTAGAGCAACCTATAGTGAATAATGATTTGGGGTGGGGGTTTGATAAATGGATAGCTACCACAAGCTTGTCTCTATGGGTTATGATATTCTAACATAGAAGATCTTAAGAACCATGGTCAGAGATCGTGATTGTTTTATAGACATTAAAGTGCAGGTAATTATGTAGCAGAGACCCCTGGTCGGATATGTCGTCTGGGATTATTCGTCCCAAGCTCGTTAATTCGTGGGTTCTTAGGCTATCCCGTTATCCACAAATGTATCCTGGAGGTCCGGATGCAACATCGTCTGAACTCCTCTACTTTGGAACCCACCGGTCTAAGAGCTTCTAGAACTCAGCTGCATACTGGCGACATTTTGTTTAGGCCTAAGCGCATATCACGAGGACTGGCAATAGACGCTGTGTTACTCCTATTATGTACAGATAAGTAGGCGCAGTTTGTTTCGTACTTGAGGGCTTCGTAAAGATACCTATCTAAAAAAGTAATTACATTACATATTTCTTCATTCACTAGAGAAATTCAACATTGACACAGCCCTGGAGTAGACGATTACATAATTGCGCTAGGGCGACCATGGTAGTTGGATAACTACTAGGCAATTACGAAGCATCGTCGGCGATCACTCGACTTAGAGGTTAGACACCACCCATCTGACTACATTCACGGATCAAATGCACCAATGTTTCATAACATACGACCCACGACCCACAATTGTGTTGATTCGTGGGATAATTTAAATTTAAGTGGAAAGGGTTGTCGTAATGCTCTATGTCTCAATAATTAAAATGCTCTTTTCCTATGGTTGTTGCTTCGTGATGTTCGAGTCAATCTCGAACGAGCGCAAGCCGTCAGAATGCTTACATTCAAGTTAGCCCTCGTTCTAGGGAACCTTCTAGGTCTCTTCCCTTCATTGATTCTTGGGGATGCCTGTAAGTAAGATGCTATTCCTCTCGTTACGAAAGTTACTGATCATAGATCATATAAAGCGGCCTCATCATGTGGTTCTCATCCCACGAGCGCCTCTACCGCCCCGTCAGGCGCCATAGTTGTTGACGCATCCAAATCAACAACTGGTTCCTTTTCCAATTTAACTGCCGCACTAGCTTCACTTCCTAGCGACTCTACATGCCAGACAGTTTTCATGAAACCCGGAACTTATGTTGAACAAGTTTCCGTCAATCGACCTGGCCAAACTGTTATCATTGGATACACCACAGACAGCCCTGGAAAGGGGTATTCCGGCAACCAGGTGACCGTCTCATATAGCCGTGGTCTCTCGGTATCACCGCTACCCGCAGGTCACTCGGATCCTGAGACAGCTGTCATCTCTACTGCGTCTTCGAATGTTGCTTTTTATAATGTTAACTTCATTAACACCGATAACCTAGACGGAGCTACCGCCAACTATGTTACCTTAGCTGCTTCAATTTACGGTAGTCACATTGGATTTTACGGATGCAACTTCACAGGCTGGCAAGACACCCTTCTTACTGGGTCTACCAATGGCTATCAATATTATGAATCTTCCTACATAGATGGAGCTATTGATTTTATCTGGGGTTACTCGGCCGCATACTTCAAAGGATGCACAATTGCTGCCAAGAAGACGGGAGCTGCGATTACAGCGCACAACCGCCAGGATTCTTCTGGAATAGGCATCTATGTGTTCGACCAGTGCCTCGTAACTGCTGCTGAAGGTTATGCGTCTGCGACGAAATCAGGAGTTTATCTCGGAAGACCCTATTCGGAGTACGCAAGGGTTGTTTTTAAGGACTCCTACTTAGACTCTGTAGTTCAGCCAGCAGGATGGGAACAGTGGAGTTCCTCAGACCCTCGACTAGACGATATCTTGTTCGCTGAGTTCAACAACACCGGTCCAGGAAACTGGGAGAATAATGCTGCGGCACGTAAAGGATTTGGTAAAGCAACTTTATTAACCTCAGACACATATACCCTTTCCGATGTCATGGACTCAACTTCCTGGATTGACATGACGTATTGGAGTAGCATCAGCACCCCTTCGAAGATTCTGACACGAAGGGATGGTATCGAGGACTCAGCGACGGTGCTTTCTGAAGCGGACTCCACCTCTCCAGCTGCGGGAGATTATATCGTGTCTCAAACCCCTATTGAAGGGAAGACTGTTTACTCAAGTTTCACTAAAGCAATCGCAGCCATTCAAAAGATCTCAAGCGACGAAACCGTAACAGTTTTCATCTATCCCGGTCTATATAAGGAACAAATCGTCTTCAACCGATCTGGCACTACAATCTTCCGTGGCTACTCAGAGAGCCCATATGACAACACGAAAAACCAAGTTATTCTCCAAAACAGCGCTGGTGTCGATACGCAAGCCGACCAGAGCAACTCGGACTCAGCGACCTTGTACTCAAGAGCCACGAATCTCCAGCTGTTTAACATCAACTTGAATAATGTTTTCGGGCAGACACACAACTACGCGTCCCTCGGTTTCGCTAGTGGTAATAACGGGTACACGTCCTTCTACGGGTGCCAGATCACCGGTAACCAAGACACTTTCGACATGAACTCTGGGACTAGCGTTTTTGCGTATAACACGTTGGTTGAAGGGTCGATCGATTTCATCTGGGGGGCGGGAACAGCCTATTTCCTCAACTCCACAATTGTACCCAACACGGATGGCGGCAGCATCGCGGCCATGAAAAGAGCCTCTAGCAGTAGTGCCGGAGGTCTTGTGTTTGACCAATGTACTATTGCAGCGACCAAGGACGTCACAGCCGGCTCGGTCTACCTAGGTCGTCCATATAACGAGTACTCTCGGGTGGCATATATCAATACTTATCTAGACGACTCAATATCACCAGCAGGTTGGTCAGTGTGGGGGAATTCTGACCCTAGAACAGGCCACATTCTCTTCGGCGAGTACCACAACGACGGCCCGGGAGCTTCTACGAGTAGCCGTGCTTCGTTCTCGCAGCAACTTTCCGATGCGGATGCTAAACAATTTCAATTCACCAACTTTTTCTCTTCTCAGGGGACTTCATGGTAAGCACTCCGGTGAATTAAGGAGTTCATAGCTAGGGTTGACTAACGTTCGCTTTTCAGGATCAACATGACCTATGTTAAAACAACCCCTTTTTGATAGGTACTCTTCTCACTTTAGCGTCCTAAAGCGAAAGATATCACAACTTTTCAAAGTATTACTCACTTCATGTTATTATAGGAAATTTGAAAGCATACTATGTATATATTGTTTTCATGTTCTAGTAAGGACTTGCTCATGACGCGACGAGTCTCGTAGCTAAGAATCAGATCCTCGTCCACAGCTCAGAGAAACCCTAAATATGATCAAAGCAGCATTTCAATAATTAGAAAGACTGATGATCAATGTGATTATCATCCCATTACCTTTTATTTCGTAGCTGTATTATGTAACTTTATTAGTATTTCCCACTAACTTACCCCGGGGTAACAAAGAGCCCCTTAAACAATCCCCCTGTCATTAAGAAATCCCTAGAAGTCTCAATGACTTCAACAAAGGTATTCGAGAATGGAGTAAAAGCAACCAGATCTACCTCGAAAGAATTTGTACATAGCCGAACTTACTAGCACAATGCCATTGTGCCTGAAACTTCTAATAAATACTTACGCGACCCTGACCGGCGTAGAAATGAACTTTGTCTTCCTTATTTCGCGAGTTTTGGCTCCGTGGTGCTTCGTTTGCTTGCTAGATTTACATATATACCTATATATCGCCTTAGAAAGTCTTTCCGCCTAAGAAAGGTATCTTAGGATTGATTAGACTCGGCTTAACCCCTTAGGCACGTAAAAGCTTCAGGATTTCACCTTAATTGACGTTCGAACCAAGCGGGCCTTGGACATCTAGCTAAGTAAAGCATCTTGCACCTGATCAGCTCTAGATAACACCCCGTTAGCACTTACCTACCAGACACCCACTTACCGCTAATTACCTATACAACATGTGCAAACGAATCCTAACCCACCACATGCACCACGACGTGCGCACGCCCATGATCCTCGACCCATCCGTCGAAAACCCCTCCGTATACGCGAACCCTTGCCACACCCGCTTCCACAAATGCGAGCTATGCCAAACCTCGCCCGGCCAATGGCTGCTCGCGAGCCCCCTGCCGCTGTGCAGATACCACAGCTGCTGTCTGCTAACAATCCAAGTACACTACTGTGACGAGGTCTACGCGCTAATAAGCAGCAGCGTCAACGCCGACGAGATGCACCGACGCCACCAGCCGGAACAGTGCGTGAACTTCGCGCTCGAGCACCGGCACCTGCGGTTACCCTATCTCGGGCATCCGGAGGACTACTTGGTAGATCAGTACCCGGCGACGTGGCGGGAGGATCTATTAGACGTGGAGGGGGACTGGCCGAACTTGTCAGACGAGACTCTGTTTGCCGAGTGCGAGATGCTGTATCAACTCGAGGAAGATGCCAAGACGCAGTTCTTGGTGTACCGCGACATGTTCTGGTTCTGGCCTAGAGGACACGAGCAGATGGAGGCAGCCAGGTTTAACGTTGAGCAAGCCCAGTCGTTGCTCCTAGAACAGAAGGCAAATGTGGCGCGTATAATGAATTGGGCGCTGGGTGACCACTCTAGGCCCCGTGACGCTTTCACGCCTATATGGTGGATGCGCATGTGGGCCTTGGATCACGGGGAATATAGAGATTACATGTAAGTAGGAGTACTCTAGACTTTTACACGTAATGGTAGGTGGCTTTCGCTAAAGGAACCTTGGGGGTTCCGATTCACCGGAGTAAAAAGGCGTTAGTAATTCCCCAGGATATGTTTAACCGAATACTTATAAATCTTAAGGTAGAGTATAACTTCTCCTTTACTCGTAAATTTCCGAGGCGAACTTAGCACTTTGCGGCATTCGTGAACTTTCGGGATAGACCGCAATACAACTACGCTTCCTGTGAGAAAATAAAAGGACTTGAAGTGCCCCAAGGATAGGGGAACCTGTGTTCCTTGAGTGATACTAGATCCTTACGAATATTATGTAATTGATAGCCCCAGATGTTCGTAGAGCACTACGAAAATACCGATATGGTGCATCGTCCAAAATGATGGTCGAATAGCTGCTCTAGCTGCCACAATATTATTATTAATAGAACTGCCGAGCAGATGTTCATATTCATTGTGCAGACCGAACGACACTGCGAAGGAAATTACCGGTATATCCGACGGGAATTATCGTATTTATCGTGCTTGCATCGTGTCGTGATGCCCAAGTCCCGGGAGAGTCGGAATGCCGTTCTAGGTGACCGTAAACCCAACGTAGACCCACAGTGGTAAGACCTTGATGCTATTTCTGGCATCTTCCCGGATAAAATTGGGTATGGAGGCTTTGTTTAGGTACTTTCATAATGTAATTCTGGAAGACTCAGCTGTTGGGTCTGTGAGTCTGAGTGCGCCAAGTCCCAAGATTGTTGACTATCGTGGCCGGTTAGGCACGCCGCTTTATTATGGTTGGATGTTGAGTGGGCTTAGTCAATGGGGCCGACTATACGCCATATGCTGGCTGAATTCGCGATGCCAGAAATATCGACCAGTCTCACGGCCTGTAGAACTTGAGGGGTTATATTGGTAATCCCTATGGGCGTAATATAATAGGCATGGCTATCAGATTGGAACTCGTCGATCGATCGAATAGTTGTGGGGCCTACTAAATGGTTAGCCGGTCACTCGGTTATTAACCGTGCCTTACTTGCCGTGTTTATATTATAAGCCGCCATACCTCACCGAGAGATGGTGAACGAAAGTTATATACCCGTGAACAAGGATTTCTGGCTAACTTATCAAAATTCCGATAGCTCACATCAAACAACCCTAACGGTCAGTTGATACTTTCGTGCTCGCTGAATGCGCAATGCATGTCTTGAAGCTCTCTCGGCTGACGTTTGCCGTGCTACCTAAGCTGGTGGAATTGATATAATAATGTGGCGGCAAGGCGTGCTCAGAACCAACATTCGGCATATAATGGTACGGCAAAGTGCTGGTTGAGCCCGGTCTGCAGCTCAACTCAGTAACTTGTTTTGACGTTGCTTTTACCTTCAGGTCTGACGCACCCCGCAGATTTCCAGGTCGTAGGGGGCTGGATAAATTGAACAAATTGCGAACAGCTAATATGCGGCTCCCGGGAGTCGCGTATCCCCTGAATGTGTTACGTATTGGATTCCTCATTTCGGTGTAAGTTTAATACGAATCTGACCTATAAGAGCTATGGGGGCGAGAGTATCAACTTCGTACCGTTGATTTATTAGACGTAGGTAAGAAGCTACATTCCAAAATTTCGAGAGTGCTGTTTAACAGTGGCCCCGGAGATGGCCGCTATAAGTGGCGAATTTAAGAAAATCGCGATATTGGGATGCTGCCGTAGTAGCGCAAATAATATGGATGAAAGAAAGTCATTTTCGAAAATGTTGTGAACGCGATAATCGATCGGCAAGCCTCGCAGCTTTGAGCTGTTGATTTTCAAGAAGATGTAGTCTATAACCGACACTGGTCGACGAGTAAATTGATCGACCGGTATTGACGGGATCGTCGGTGGGGAGAAAAGAAGCTTAAAAATGACAGCGCTGATCGTCAGGTCCTAATTACAGCCAGAGTCATCTAAGAATCGAGGCTATGGAGGCAGTTCCCCTCCCAAAAGCCCTGACATCATTCAGCATTTAATAAATGCACTGAATGCCACGTCGATCCTATAATACCACGAAGACAGGGCCTTTGCTAGATTGTTGACTGGTATTATCGATTTGCAGCACAGATGTTAGACGTTGTTAAAATTGCGCGGCAGCACGCAAAACCAGGGGCAGGAAAACGATGACCAATCAGGAGTCGGGTCACACCTCCTTTGTCGCAAAAGGCATTCCGTTTCCTCCATCGTGTTGTTAACGATTTGCCATGAAAGAGATTGCCGATAGTCGAATTCTTATTCGGCACCCGGGCATGATATCCGTTCAGGAGAAGCAGAGGCTAACCTTAGTCATCCAATGAGAAATTGGCCTGTGTGCCTGTTAGCAAGGGGGGATGCATTCCGGCGGATAGATTTTATGAATCTAAATTGGATCGCTTCATTAAGAACGCATATGAAAAAAATGGTTGATGAATTGGGTGTGGTCGGCGATTTCAACGTCATGGTGCAGGCTGCTAGTTCGAAATTTGTATGACAGCCGACAGGATGCTGCACGGAGAAGGAGAGCGACAAAATAGATTGAAATTGAGGCTATGGAGCCAAGCACGCAATATGGGACAAAAATCATCTCGAATAGCGGAATGGGTGTGCTGTAAAAAGTATAAATAGAGGCGTCGGCTCCTGGGAGAATGTTGTTAATGTGTTCCTCACCGGCGACAACAGATTCGGCACAATCCATCCTCCTGTCTTGACCCTTTGCATATTGTCTTAGCATTATAGTCTCGACTTCTCGTCAAAATGAAGACCTCATTCTTCAGCCTTCTTGCCCTTGGCGGCTTCATTGTCACTAGCATCGCTAGCCCTGTCGCCGTTAGCACTGCAGTGGAGAAGCGCCAGGACATTGACGCCATTGAGACCGCTTTGGAGACGCTCTTCACTCAAATCCAGGAGCAGACTACTCAGATCAGTAAGTCCCCATGAGGTGGAGTATCAATCGCATTCATCTAACGCGCAGTCAGATGCCACTTTGACTCCGGTTCAGGACGCCGCGCCAGAGGCTGAGGCCCAGACTGCCGCCGACGCTATTGCTCCTCAATTAGAAGCCCTCGGGGAGCTTTTGGACAAGGCCAGTAGCATTGCTAAGCGTGCTATTCTCGAGGGTCGATTCGTTAAGGAGGACATCTTTAAGACCGTTGGCCTTATCTTGTACGAGCTGCTCGGCACTGTGAAGTTCATCCTCATCAAGCTCGGCCTCGGTAAGACAAACTTATCGCAATTGATCCTTCAGTAATAAACTGACACATGAATAGGCCCCGTTCTGATTCACCTGGTTCCCTTGATTCTTGCTCTCGTTAAGACTCTTAAGGCTCTTGACAAAGTCGTCGATGGTCTGCTTATTGCTGTCAAGTTCATTGCTAATGACCTCCTCAAGGCTGTTGGCTTGGGTCTCGTTGGTCTCCTCCCCTAGACAATCAATAGGTATCCATTCTGCTTAGAAGGATCGATCATTCTCTCAAATGATTATTTGTCGCTGGCGTCGATGTACACGTTTCGCGTCTTAGATAGTGATGGTTTCCATTTCGCCATCTTTACTCAATATGCCCTAGGCTAATGAGTGATGAATACACATATTATAACCTATCGCGTTTGATGTTTTTGTAAAGGTGAAGTTGAAAGTTTACAGGGTGAAAAAGTAGAAAATAGAAGGGTCAAGATAGTGGAGATAGTGGGGTTGATTTTCAACAAGGATCCCGCAGATCAGACAAGATTCTCTTCTCTGATTGGCCAATGGTTATAGTGAAACCCAGTTCCCCCTGATAAGGAGATCGTCGTTGAGGCTCTTTGCCCTACCCGCTGTCGATTCCTCTCTGGTTGACCAATGATTGACCAATGGAACAAATGGAACAAGATGGGCATCGTGCCGAAAGAGGATCTTCTGGGGAACTTCGAAATGCTTGGCCGGGTCTCAGACTAAAACCCATCAGATATGAGACGAAAGACGACCAAATCGGCATTAACGAACGACTGATCGTTCGCTTCTGCGGATCGTCTCTCGTGTTTTCATCAGGTAGGACCGCTAATAAAAAGCATGAAAGATCCTCGACAAGCATGATCGACCTTCTCCCGCCCATCTCTCACTTCTCACATTCTTGAATCTTGAATCTTGTCATCCTTCTGGGAAAGGGTTTGTTTTTTTCGTTTCTTCACCTATCCACTCGTTCCTGTCCCTGGCTGGCACTCGACTTTCGTTCTCTGTATATACCATTAATACATACCTAACCCACCAATAATACCCGCCAACCCAAAAGCAAAGATGCGCACCTCCTTCCCCCTCGCCCTGGCTCTCGCCGGCACCGCCGCCGCTCTACCTAAAATCCCCTTCGTCGCATCCTCCGATGTGATTACCCTGAGCAGCACCAACACGGCCGCGATCGCCGCGCGCCAAAGCACCGCTAAAGCCTGCTTCGTGATCGGGTCCACGACCCTTCCGGCGGAAGTGGCCGACGTAGCCGCGAGCCTAGCCTCGACCGTGACGTGCTCCAATACCAAGACCACGATCTCCGGCGTCCCGGACGTGACCTCCGGCTCGACGACCTTCTCTTCCATCGACTTCAGCCAATCGAGCCAGTCGGCATTGCAATTCGCGCTTACCAAGTTCGCGACCGCGACCCCGCTCGCTAGTACCGACCTGCAAACTTTCCAGGACCAGTTGAACGTGTACGAGGCAACCGAGGCCGGCATCCGCAGCGTCGGTGGCTCCCTCGCCATCAAGGTCCCTAAGTTTTTCCTTGAGATGCAGGTCAGCCGCATCCAGACGGCCCAGGGCAACCCGCCCACGGCCGCCGGTCTCCAGGTCGACCATCTCCGGGACAAGGTTCTAAAGAACGCCCCCAAGGAGGCTCAGGACTTGCTCGATCAAGTCACGCAACTCGCGACACAGCTTAGTTAAAGAAACGTAGCGAGGTTATCGATCCGCGTTTATGCAAGAAGCCTATAGATGAAGCTTAGATCATCTACGAAGCTTGGTTCTAGCTAGTACGAGTTGACGTTCGTCTATAATTAAAACAAGTTACCTGAAGAGTGGTATTGCTCCGAGTTTATTCCCGTCTATCAACGCCCGTGCATGCAATTCTTCTATGTCTATCCGTGACCATATACCCGAATTAAATGTTCGGCGATAACAAATCGTATTTTACACACCTCTCCACCTGCATAACGTGTTAGTGTTTGAGAGTTATACGGTAGGAATCGAACTTACGTCTTCAATGCTGGCTTGCATAAACCGCCTAGCCTCTAATCCCACCCAAACGAATAGCATAGAGAAGTCACCTCCTTTCATCATCTGAGCTCCGCCCTGCGCACCTAGTTGTCTGAGGATTGGTAACGAGCTACTTAGGAGGTCCACATTAGGATCAAGACTGCGGCCAATACCCTCTAGAAGCAATATGCTGATCACAACGTTGACAAAATCGCCTTCCAACCTCACGTGATGCTGCCGAACCATATCAAGTACCTGCTGTAGAATGTCGCCGATCTTGACACTGCCTAAAGCGAGAGTGGAACTTTTAACGTTCAAGACGAGGTGTTGCATTTTTAGGGCAAATACTTCCTTGTCAATAACAGCATCGGGTTGTCGGCAACGTTCGCACATAAGATGACCGGCTTTATATCCGTCGAATTCAGCAACGGCGCGAAAGAGATCTAAGAAGTTGCGGCGGTTCACCGCATTGAGTTCCGTTACGAGCCCAGTGTCGATAAATATTAGTTGTGGCCTAAAGCCTTCTTGGTCAATCTTTTTCAGTTCTGCTTCCCAAGCTGCAGAGTCTCTTCGCTTGCGGAATGGACGTAACCGTGCCAGCACTTGCTCGGTCACATCGGGTTGGTCTTCGGGGTGTGGTTTGTGACCGTTCGATGGTTGACGCAGGCTTAGGTCTGGTTGGTATGCTTGATAGAAGCGAACCATAATATTTCCGGGATGTAAGTCAGCATGGACGAAGTTGTCAATCAATAGCATGCGTAAGAAAGCGTCAAGACCTTCCTGGGCAATGTCTCTTTGGAAGACGCCACCTCCATTTTCTAAGAAGTCAGCTAAGGGTATACCTTGCGCAAATTCCTCAATCAGAACTTCCCGAGTTGTGAACTCGAGGTATGGAAATGGGAACCATGCTGTAGTACGATCTTTGAAGTTTCTTCGAAATTTGGCCAAATTGGCAGCCTCAATGCGGAGGTCAAGTTGTAGCTTCATCATCTCTCCGAATTGAGCGACTTCGTCGGGTAGAGACAACCATTCGATTGTGGGTATCATGTTGAGAGCCGAGGCGAAGAAGTGCATAATTCGAAGGTCACGCCGAACTGTTCGTTCGACTTTCGGGTGTAGAACCTTTACGGCAACGTAAGAGGACGGAACCCGCTTTGGCACACTCTTCAGAACCGTATCTACTTTTCGGCGAACATTTCGTCGAAGGTTACTGCGAGTCTCTAGGACATCAACATCACCTGGGGCCGCAAGGTCGGGCTTCAATTTAGCTTTATACACCTGTGCAATAGCACCTACGCCCAAAGGATGTTCATGGAATTCTTCGAAAATATCTTCAAATCTTCTTCCGTCGAACGCCTTTTCGACTATTCGCATTGTTGCGTCCAGGGAATGAGCGGGAGCATTGGAATGGAGTTTCGACATTATATCGCACATTTCGGTAGGGAAAATATCAGTCCTAGAAGCTGCCCATTGGCCAAGCTGTCCAGTGCGTCCGTTAGTTTGTTTATCATTATGACCGTCATGTATCATGTCAGCATTAGCATACCTTGATAAACGCCGGACCGGCCGCCTCCATAGTCTTTACCAAGAAGTGATACCACCACAACGTACCCGACCTTTCATTATTGCGGCGGGGCTGGCGCGCACCTATCCATATGGATGGGACAGCCAGTATAACTGGTATGAATATGAAGACCAATTCAACAAATCTTACGCCAGTGCAAAGGGGCTCCCAGAAATAGCGATCTAGGAAGAAGATTATTTTATGGGTGAGACGGTTGAGGGTTCCAGCATCGCTATCAACGGTCTTTTTCAACTCCTCTCGCGATGCTTTGAGCATGCGACCCTCGGCCGTGTGTTCCGTATCCTTGTCATCTTTTTCGGACAACTTGACGAAAGCTGCTGTCCCAAGAGCTACGTGAGCTGTAGCTCTAAGAACCCTACCCCTATATTGGGAGTTGCGCCATGGTGAAGGGCCGAGAAGCCGGAAGCGAAAGGTCGAGTGTAATTGTATAAGATTCGAGGTGTTGGTAGCACGAAAAAAGCATCGGCGAACGCAGAACCGGCCAAGTGGAATGACCGGTCGCATCTCTATTCACACATATAATTATAACGAGGGGCTATAATTGATTAACATTGTGGATGAACTCCTGCTATGCCAATATAAGTCAATTTAACAGCTGCAGCAAACAAATGTTAATGCCATTGATGTGAGTAGCATTGATGAGTTTGTATGGTGAACTTTTTAGAATTGAGATCGCGTAGAATCGAAGCACCCGATCTGTAAATGATGTGACGTAGTAGATTCGGTCTGAACCGAGGACGGTAAAATCCCGGTAGTTCAAGGTTATGAGCTTTGTATTGATTAGGTAAGATAGGGCTGCCTGCATGTACCTAAGTACCGACAAGTATCAATTAAACTCATCACGTAATGGATTCTGATGCCCAGTGGTCCATTTTTTACTAACTGACGCCTTACACTGGCTCGATGCTTCTATCCGCCACTATCCACTCCCTACTGACTCAGCCTTAAAGAACTGACCGCGGCAAATAAAAAAAAAGTCAACGAGTTAAAGACGAGAAAATCTGCGATAACCCCTCCCAAGAGAACAAAACGTCGTATTTCCTCTTGATATTGATTTGCCGCCTCCTGAAACTCCTATTATACCTAAATCTTTCTCATTCAACTACAACAGATCAATACCATGGGTTGGTTTTGGTCAGACGGTCCTCAGGCGAAACTCAACGGTCCAGCCTCATCGTATTCTACTCAAAATGGACCACGATCACCCCCTGTAAGTTGTCGCAAAACCTAAACGATATGTATCTATGGATGCTCTTCAAATGCTAATCATCATTCCCAAACCCAGCCCGGATGTCCGATGCATAAACACCAGAAGTCTGCCGACGCAATAAACCCTTCTGCTTCCTGCCCAGTGAAGCATTCTTCGGCCGATTTTGATTCTACCTCGGACTGTCGCGGATCTCGTTCCTACGCGAAGGGACGCAAAGAACACAAGGAGTTCAAGGAAGAGAGGAAGGAGTGCAAGGTGGATAGCAGCATCAACCACAACGAGAAAGGGGAAGCCGATCCTCAGTCAACCTTTTCGAAATTAAACCCTCTGAACTACATGTTCCGCGAATTATCGCAAGCACCCGCCCCGAATCAGACATACTCGCTTCCTACTTCGCGAGAACCATCGTCCATCCCCAGAGGTGACGGTGACGGCAATTGGGAATATCCCTCCCCGCAACAAATGTACAACGCCCTCCTGCGCAAGGGTTATACAGACACAGACGTTACCGCGGTCGACAGCATGGTAAGCGTACACAACTTTCTGAACGAAGGTGCTTGGTCCGAGATTATGGACTGGGAGAGACGGTTTTCTGGTGGTCTCTACAAGGGCTGGCGCATGTGTAGTCGTGGCGAGCAGAACTTCCCTAAAATGGTGAAGAAATACGGTTACGAGAAGGAGGTACAAGATCTGAGCCCAAGCCTGGTCAGATTTCAAGGTCGACCACAGGACATGACTCCCAAAGCAGCTATGTTCCAGGTCATGGGTTGGCTATATCCTGCCGCCTTCGCGTAAGTCTATAACGCCACATCCTCGTCTGTAAAGATTTACACTAATACCTGTCATAGGACTGAGCCGCCTTTTGATCGACACGACTGGTACGTATCCCGAGACGTCAACGGCCAACGGAAGGAAATCCGGTATGTTATCGATTACTATTCTGGACCACCCGAACCTACCGGAGAACCAGTATTCTTCCTAGACGTGCGACCGGCTATCACGCCGACTGGAGCAGCTGAGAGAGCGCTGCGATGGGGATGCGATGTATGGTGGAGAGCGATAGGCGGCGATGTGCGCGAGCGCGAGAAGCAAAGCAAGCCGAAGTGATGCGACAACCATGCCGACGAAAACCACCACCACAAATAAATGATTTCAATTGATCGCGGAGTTCAGGCTTGCATTGCAGGGTGTATCAATACATTGATGGGAGTTGGGCATGTTATGACACCTTGCGATGCATTACGATCCCTCGAATTCACGAAGTACCTCTGTTTTTTTTCTGTACTATAGTCTACAGATTCTACCATCTCCTCTTCGCCAGAAAGAGTGTCATAGACCTACGTGTTCAGATCACATTATAAGCCTTTCCAGCAAATGATCTGCCGGTCTATCGATTAATATAAAGACTAAGCTGACAAGCCGAGAAATACACACCTGATCCCTACTATTTCACAAGCGTACCTTAATGATCTCAATATTTGCAACAGAATGCCGTTAGTTTAATTACCTACCTAGGTACTAATAGGCCGGGTAACGGCTGGTCTCTCGCGGTACTAACACATCTTAAGATCTCTTCGTAACCGGTTCTAACCGTAACTGTCTTCAAAAGACCTATTTGCATGGATATATATTAAATATGTTCTTATTATAGATGCAATCCTGGATATATTGAGGCTCCTCACCCCCCTCCCCCGCAGATGTTTTACACATTTTGAGATCCGCATGACGTGGTCAGATCCTGTAGCGATGGTCGTGATCCTCCAACGTGTCCATTACGAAACGGGTAATAAGCTACGGTAACCCTCACATACTTAAACCACTCATTTCAGATCGTGAAGTGTTTTCAAGGTTTCTTAACAAGTCGCTATGCTGTCCATGCATGTCAAAGAACCAGAGCGAATCGGTTTATCTCAATAAGACTATCTACTCATATTCAAGACCGCCATCTAAACTGCATAGCATTTGTTACGGCACCCAGTTACCCTTAACGGCGATACAAGACCGTTGTTTATTTAGTTCAGTTGTATGTAAAATGTAAGTACCTAGAATTATCACTCAATTCCTAGCAGTGAGATATAAGTCGTACAATCAGACGCAATTGTATATACCTGTAATATTGACCAACTAGATCGACTTGGCCTTATACTTCCAACGGCTCGACACGTATTCTCGTACCCTAATGCTGCGGTCGAATCTTCACAATTTACTGGAGTGGGATCTCGAGAGTCTATTAGGGAATTATAAAGCGACAACTTTGGATGAATTCTGGATCGGGCTACTAGCGCTTGAAGCTGTCTTGATTGCGGGCGTTCTTGGTCTTCGGACCCTAGAGGCAATAGGCCACAGAGTGCTGAAATCAAGGGGGAATAGGTCTCATGGTGTACTCATATAACTTCTCAAATTGGGTAACTTTTAAATTAATACTATGACTCAAAAAAGCGCCCACTCCAAGATATCTTTTTAAAACTCAGGGAGCTATTACATATTAAACTCATAGCTGCCATATTCCTTAAACTGGTAGTAGTGCAAGACCGACCACAATGCCACTAAAACCATTTGCTACTGTTGGTGTTATAATTATAGAATTGCTACTACTGTATAGCCCCCTAAAGGTGGTTGTTATGTTAAGGTCCCTTCTAGGCAATAATTGTTCTGGCATTTCCCTTTTACTCACTTAAGATAATTTTATAGGTATTTTATAGGTCTATTAGAACATCCATGGATGCTCTATGCTTCTTGCTTTATATAAAATCCATATTCATAGCGATAGAAGTCACCCTTCAGGAAAGTGGTAGTGGTAATGTTGTATTATATAGGAAGAAAAAGACCTGGATACCTCTTTCCACCGAGTGGGGTCTCTGTTTACCCCTCACAGTGCATGTCGCACTTTCCGTAGACGTAACCCCCATCTGAGGGGCCAGAACTTAAGGTATTCGCCTAACTATAATATATAACGCCCACCACCTACAGGATATGAAGACGGAAGGTGCGAGAAGCACTGTGAGGGGTATTTCTAGAACAGCTTCTGATTGCTTCGAGTTTCTAGACTCTTTCAACAACACAATGTCTCTATCCATCTAACCTTTCCTTCCATCATAATTGGACAGTACAGTTCCAGGTTTAAGAAAAACTCTGTTACAAGGTCATTACTAGGAATACCCATACTTCAGGTTCCTAATGTTAAATTTACTACCAAAATATCGGTTCTGTCCTGAACCATACTCACCGTCGCGTGTACAATTACTACATTATTGACTACCACGTTAACGGCCTCAGGCGTGTACCTAGATTTGATCTATCCTAGAGACGAATATTCCGAATATATTAAACCTTTGCAGCCTATAGCACTGTGTGTGATTCTTTTCCGATATAATATGAAACCCCCTTATCCAGATCGGTGGTTGAATCACCATAGGACCTGGAAGTGTTGATAAACCTCTGGATATACCCCGACCGGACATTAGGTTGAGTATAATGTGATACGCATTAAGTACCCCTGGGCCCTACTCTACTTAATAAAGTAGGTACTGTGGGGTCGGTCACCTGACTGAACCCTCCCCTTCCACAAAAATGGGTTATTAACTATGGAATTTCAATTAGTTTAATAATAAATTAATAACCTTTAAATTATTTATCGTGTTTTTTAATATAATATTTTTTAATAAAAGTTATAAAATTTAAATTTATATAATTTTTTATTACGAAAAAAAAAAAATTAAATAATATTTAAATTAATAAAAATTTATATTAAAAAATAATAAAAAAAAAAAAAAATTTAAAATTAATTAAAAAAAAAATATTAATTATTTATTAAATAATAATTAAAAAAAATAAATAAAAATATTTATAAATAATTTATAAAATATTAAATTAATTTTTAAAAAAAATAAAAATAATTAATTTATTTAATTTAAAAAATAATTAATTT